>JBBMKA010000020.1:5810895-5821341 GCA_037833695.1 Sechiopsis laciniata | reverse complement strand
AGCAGCGGAAAAAGGTACTTGTTGTGTTTTATAGATGATTTTTCTAGAAAGGCATGGATGTATTTTCTCTCAGAAAAATCATAAACATTTTACCATTTTAAATGTTTCAAAATTTTGGTGGAAAAAGAAATTGGAATGCCATAAAATGCCTAAGAACAGATAGAGGAGGAGAATTTAATTCTGCAGAATTTAATGACTTTTGCAAGCATCATGGAGTAAAGAGACAACTGACCATACCTTATAGTCCACAAAAAAACGGAGTAGTTGAACGCAAAAAATCGTATTGTGATGAATTTGGTAAGAGCTATATTGGCAGAAAAGAAAGTACCTAAGAGATTCTGGCCTGAAGCTGTTATGTGGGTGAATCATGTCTTGAATTGATCACCAACACTTGTAGTAAAAGATATGACACCAGAAGAAGCTTGAAGTGGAGAAAAACCATCAGTTGACTATTTTCGAGTTTTCAGATGTGTGGGATATGTTCATATTCCAGATGCTAAGAGAAAAAAAACTTGAAGAAAAAAGTGTAAGTTGTGTTTTATTTGGAATCAATGGTGAATCCAAAGGGTATAAAATGTTTGATCCTATTGCAAAAAAAATCATAGTGAGCCGTGATGTAATTTTTTATAAGGATCGTAAATGGGATTGGGAAAATTCTGGAGATGAAGTTGTTTTAGATTGGGGGAGAAAGTATTGAGATTTCTACGGCAAAAGAAGAAGACATAGAACAACACACAGTTTCAGCTTCATTGATTCATTCAAATGATGAAATTGAAGTTGCTGGTGAACATGCTGCTATAGATGAAATACCTGCTGCTGAAATCTCACCAGATTTGGCTATAAGGGAGGGCAGAAGTCGACATCCACCTATATGGTCAACTGATTATGTTTCCAGTGAAGGTTTTTCTGAAGAAGATGATGTTAACATGGTTTTTTTGACAATTTTAGATACTACAAAGTATGAGGAAGCAATAAAAAACTCAAAGTAGAGGATGGCTATGGATGAAGAGATTAAATCCATTGAAAAAAACAATACTTGGCACTTAGTAATTCTACCTGCTGGTGCAAATAAAATAAGAGTAAAATGGATTTATAAAACTAAGCTAAATGAGCTTGGAGAGGTTGATAAATACAAATCGAGATTGGTGGTAAAAGGCTACGCATAAGAGCATGGAATTGATTACATGAAAGTTTTTTCGCCTGTAGCTACAATGGATACTGTGAGGATGATCATAGCTTTTGCATCTCACAGAGGCTGGAAACTTTATCAGTTAGATGTAAAATCAGCCTTTTTACATGGAGAATTAAAAGAAGATGTCTTTGTAGAACAACCAAAAGGCTATGAGAAAAAAGGAAGCGAACAAATGGTGTACAAGCTCAACAAAGCACTCTACGGGTTAAAACAGGCACCTAGAGCCTGGTTTAGTCGAATCGAATCATATTTCATCAAAGAAGGATTTGAAAGCAGCTCTAGTGAACATACACTCTTTGTTAAAAGGAAGAGAGGTAAAATTCTGATTGTAAGCATATATGTTGATGATCTTTTGTTTACTAGCAATGATGAAATATTATTGGGAGATTTTAAATGTTCTATGAAAAATGAGTTTGATATGACTGATCTGGGTCAGATGAGGTTCTTTCTAGGAATTGAAGTAATACATCGATCAAATGGCATTTTTATATGTCAAAAAAAGTATGCAACTGAAGTTTTGAAGCGATTTGAGATAGAAAATTTCAACTCTAGCTGCAATCCTATTGTTCCAGGACAAAAAATTGGTAAAGACGAAAATGGCATTAAAGTGGATGCAATTTTTTTCAAACAAACAGTGGGAAGCTTGATGTATCTCATAGCCACTCGTCCTGATCTCAAGTTTGTTGTAAGTCTAATAAGCCGTTTTATGGCTTGTCCAACACAACTACATTTAGAAGCAACAAAAAGGGTTTTGAGGTACTTTAAAGGTACTGTTAACTATGATGTATTCTACAAAAGGGGAGGAATTAATGAGTTAGTTGGATTTACTGATAGTGACTAAGTTGGCGTTATGGAAGACTGCAAAAGTACTTCAGGCTATGTGTTTATGATGAGTGAAGGAGTAGTGACTTGGTCATCTAGAAAGCAACCCATAGTCACCTTATCAACCATAGAGGCAGAATTTGTTGCCGCTGCTGCATGTGCATGTCAAGCTATTTAGATGAGAAGAATACTCGAAGAGATTGATCATTTACAAGTAGAAGGAACCAAACTTATGTGTGATAAGGCTTCAACTATTAAGTTGTCAAACAACCTAGTTCTACATGATCGTTCCAAGCACATAAATGTGAGATTTCATTTTCTTAGAGATCTTACTAAGGAAGGAACTGTCAACCTATTGTTTTTTGGTACTCGAGATCAACTTGCTGATTTGTTGACCAAACCTCTCAAGTTGGAAGCATTTTGG
Organism: Sechiopsis laciniata; assembly: GCA_037833695.1. Classification (NCBI taxonomy): domain Eukaryota; kingdom Viridiplantae; phylum Streptophyta; class Magnoliopsida; order Cucurbitales; family Cucurbitaceae; genus Sechiopsis; species Sechiopsis laciniata. Next base: position 5,818,903 of record JBBMKA010000020.1, on the reverse strand, counting down.
AAACTACGTAAAAAGCTTGGTGTATGTGATGTTTCAGACTTAAACTAATTCTTGTAAAAAAGATAATAAGTTTAAGGGAGGGAATGTTAGGAGTTTTTGGTCCAGTATTATTCTGTTGAAATAAAGTCCTATTCTCTAGGAAATCCTATTCTTTTGGTTTGTTAGGATTGTTCAACAACTTTAAGTTATTTGTGGTTTTCAATCTATTTTGTAAGGCTATGTATTGCCATGTTTAGTCTCAATAAAAGTGCACTTGAAATCCAATTGTTTATATTCTCTGTTTTAACAATCTACTGTTGAAACTTTACAAAGTTATGGAAGCTGAATTATGAAATTTTCGATCTTTAAGAAATTTTAGTACTCTTAAAAATGTTTCAGGCCTTGTTTGAAACAACCATTTTGTTTTATAATAATTTTGTTTGTAGTTTTTGTTTTTTAAACTTAAGTTTACAATAACTATATTATCATATGTTTTTTTTAAATAAATCTTACCCATATTTTTAGAAATAAAAAAATTATTTTTATTTTTGAAATTTAATTAGTATTTAAAATATGGATACATTGTAAGAAATATGAAATAAATGGTAAGAATTTTGAGTGAAAATAAGCTGGGAATTTCAGTTTCAATCTTTAGACCTTCTCATGTAAAGAAACTATGTTGAAAGTGGTTTTCCAAAACTCCAAATGATTTTGGTCCAGTTGAATTTAGGTCCATCATTTGTGTTGGGCAAAGATACGAATTTTAGGCCCAAATAATCATTTGACTAAATTGAATCATTTCGACCAGTTTAAGGTTTTTCTTTTTTTTTATTATTTTTTTTTTTCAGATTACCAGTTTAGGTTAATTGACCCTTTAATAAAATATATTTTTTTGTTATTGATTTTAAATAATAAAGTAATTTCTACTTTGTAGAAATTTCTATTCCAACCTTGACAACCAAAACTCTTTTTTGTTTCATTCCAATATCTATTTTTTCTCTCAATCTAACAACGAATCTAGAATTGAATCTCATCCTCTTAATATAAGAATGAGTATAGATTCGATTTGTTGCTTACTCTTGATCAAAGTTCATTGTTGACTAATAATAAGATGATAAATTATATTGGATACTCTTCTCACACACTAATTACACTACGATAAACATACAAAAATATTTGAGAATACTCATTAATATAAATAAAATTATTTTTTTCCATAACGCACCTTGACAAATGTCATCGGACATAATGTCTAAGCAAAAATAATTTATAGTAAATTAATTTCCAAGTAAGTGATTAACATATATTGAAACCATAACCTCTAACTTTTGAAAATACTCCAAGTTCCATGATTTCGAATGTAATTAAAATTATTTTTTAAATTTGATTAGATATGATAAATTTTTTTTTTTTTGAAAATAATAAAACAACTATGTGTGATAATAAAAATAGTTAGATTTCCCACCTTTTCAAAATGAAATATTTAATACTAAGGTGAAATATTTGATACTCTTTTGAATTTATCCATTTTTTAACTGAATTCTAATTTACTTTTGAAGCCTACCTTTTTTTTTTAATATAAATTGGAAAAAGAGAATTATAAATACCAATTTCAGGAATCTAATTATAATTAACACCAAACTAGATAACTAATTTAAAAAGAAAAAGAAAAAAGAAACCCACAAATCACAGATTAAAAAAAATTGTAACAATGTCCCCATATAATAATTGTAACATTTTGTACAGAATTTCCATGGCAGATCATCAATTTCTTCATATATAGAAATTTCTCCACAGATCCAAAAAAAAAAAAAAAGAGTCAAACGATTGAAGCAGAACGAACCTGTATAGAATCTACCAATCCAATTTTTTCGACAGGAAAAGATCTCAAACATTTCTCAATCTCCATTACTTACACTGAATCTGAATCTGAATCTCTATTGTTATTTGTTCAAAGAACACAAATCTTCACCTCTGGAATTTCATTTCAATTCCATTACTCCACCGAAAATTCTAGGGTTTCATTTTCATTTCCCCAATTCTTTGACGAAATTCCTTCATCAGATCTCACGCTACTGCAACTGTATCCGTCCGTACATTCTTCTTACTAGACGCCGTCGATTTCGCCGCCGATGACGAAGAGATTCTCCAGCTCTTCTCCTGCGCTTCGTCGAACTCGATCTGTTCTTGCCTGCAATCTTTGCTACAGAACGGCGTATTTCCTCTGAAATCAATCAATCGATCGATCAATCAATCAATTCGATCCGAAACAGAATCAATCAGTATTGAATTCATCCATAAATCAAAAAACAAGAACACAAAACGTCGAAAGTTGAATCCAATACAAATCTGAGACTCACTTGTACATGAAGATGTCTCGGTTGAATCCGAGCGGTCTTCGGCAGAGGAAGCAAGCTTCGAGGAAATGAAGATCCTCGCCGGCGCCGGCGCCGGCGTGGTATAGCATTCCGATCTTCATAGAGAGAGATTCCGGGGAGAATTTGATCGAGAGAGTGTGCGGGATGAAGATCGGAGAACTGGGGGGGGGTTTTTATAGTCGCCTGAGTTCGTGAGCATTAATCCTGTGCTTCGCAAACTGGATATATACACTAAAAAGTTATTTGGAAGGATTGCAAAATTGAATTTTAATAATAAGCTTAATGTTGTTATTCGTAGAGAATTGCAGTTAATAGTCGGTTTGGATAATATTTTTGTAAATGAGTTATGGCTCACGTTATTAAAATGTGATTAGAAATGAATTATTAAAAATTAGTGGTTAGAAAAAAAATGATTATTTTGACTGATTTAAAAATGAGTGAATATTATAAATACCGATTCTAGTGATTTGTACTCAAAAAAAAAAAAAAGAGTATTTTTAATGATTACAATAACTCGTTTTATATGTGATTATTTGAAGATGAATTGTATAGACTTCTTTGTAATAGCTCATCAATCACGTAAACACAGATATTTTTGCAATAGATTGTTTAGTTGTCGTTTTTTTTTTTTTTTTTAAATATACTTGCCAGGATTTGAACTTGAAACCAACAATATCAAACTAAATTATAGCTTAACATCTTCACCATCAAGCTATGATGCCGTTGGGTAGACTTGGTTGGTTTTAATAAAGTTGTAAACGTTCATTTGTAATTATTCAAAAAAAAAAAAAACACCAGAGATATTTACTGACGTGGAGAAAATTGATTGGCTGCTGGAACCGAAACCACTGTACGGGGGTGATGTACTGGAATTAATTAATTCCGTAATTAAAAAGATTATTGTACTTTATTGAAGTCCAAGTGGCACTTATTAAGATTCCTATGTATCGACACAGTGCAGGTATCAAGATTTTTTTTTTTTTTTTTTTTTTTTTTTTTTTTTTTAATATATTTGTGATTGTTCGGCTAACTTATGTGCACTTTGATTATTATTATGTGACATTCCGTTTGATCTTATAATGTTCGAATGTCGAAGAAATTTGTGAAAACAAAATTTCTCAACACATAGTCACTATTGATTGAATTCATTACTTTTTAATTTTTAAGACGATCCTCTAGACCACTAAGCTACTCAATGATAGATTTTGTCAAGTAATTTCTAATCTATCCCCCCTTTTTTTAGGATGCTATAAATTTGGTTAAAACACTTTTAAATGAGTGTTTGGATAGAGAACTTTGGAGAAATTGACCTAACCTCACATTAAATGAAACAACACCAAAAAATCATAACTACATCCATTAACCTTTTAAAACTTGTATAAACCCTTGAAAAACAATATCACTTTTGTTTTATACCACAATCACTTATAACTTCTCTCTAACACAATAAAGTTTTTAGATACAACTATTCCAAACTCTTTCGATCTAAACAAAGTTATATTTTCTTATTTCTAAAATTCTCTATCTAAACCCATTCTAAATAACTTTAAACTTATTGTTGTGTTACTTACACTTCTACGTACCATTTGCAATCATTATTACGACTATTTAGTTAGTAGCATAAAATAAAGATAGTTTGTGGATAAAGAAATTGGAAAAAATAAAAGATAAGATAAAGTTTAGATAAAATAGAGGAAAAAGAAAAGTGCAAATTAAGTCTTCAAGATAAAGATATTGAAGCAAGTTGCAACCACATTATGTTAAAATGTGACACATAATATGACAAGTCAAGGCCGAAAGCTAGGTGATTAAATATGTGGGTCCTAAGGGATGTGAGTGACATTTCCAAATAATATGGAAAATTAATTTTGGGGGTGAAAATAGGATTTGGTTAAAATTAGGGGGCATGGGAGAAAAAACAAACAAACAAGCGGTACAAAATCTAGGCTGTTCTTGTCTGACAGCTTATCCAGATACAGTGGAAGAGAATTAGGGGTGTATTGGTAATTAAGAAAAGTAAGTGAGGGTAAAATAGACAATTGGGTGATAGAAAAAACAAAAACCGACCAGATCGGATCCGCATTTTAGAATAATATTTTTAAGAAAATCAAAATATATTAATTCGGTTTAATCTTGTATGGAATAATTAAAAAAATTAAATCGAATATATAAATATATACTAAATGAAAATCAATTTAGATTTGAAAGATGAAATAACTGTACTATTAATATTATGTTATTCACGAAAAATGTGTTTTTTGGATAATAGAAAATTAAAACTTAAAAATCAAATTAAAAATAAGATAAAAATTGAAAAATGAATCTAATTCTCTTTAAAATAAAAATTGAAAACTAAACTTAAATTAAAGAAATAAAAATTAAACTAACATTTTTGTCCTTTAGTGAGTATTGATTTAGATCCAATTGTTAAAAAATCAATTGTGGCCAAAGGGCAGCCAAGTGGTTGACGACAATAACTTTAAGACACGTTTTTTTTAGTTCAAAGCCACTGAAAAGCATTTAAACTAAAATATCCTTCGAAGTATCCTGGTGTCATAGCTTAGGGATTGGCCAGTAGTATCTCAAATACAAGGGAGCAAAGCTTCAATTTCTCGATTTTCTTAAAAAAAAATTATTAAAAAACCAATAATATTGATTCAATTTGCAATGAGAAAGCAAACTCTTTTTTTAATGAACAAAAAATCAAACTAAAATCATCTTTAAAAGGCATTTTAATTTCTCTAGAAGTTGAATCTCAAAATAAAAAAATAAAAAAATTCTCTAGAAGTTCAAAAGGGGGCCCACAATGGATGATTATTTAATATTCGGAATATTTTGATTTTATTTCTTTTTGATAAAGGAATATTTTGATATTTAGAAAAAGCTAAGAAATGATTATTCTCGATGACTAGACTATGGGGCCCACGGTCCAATCAAGAGGTCGTTGTCCAGTGGGCTCCACTTTTCTGCCCGTGTCTCTCGGGTAGCCTTATTACGCTTGCCCGTCACACGTGCGCGGGAAACATCAGCACGAGAATCCACGACTGAGCTACGTGGCGGCTGATTAAGAAGATAATCTTTTTTTTTTAATGCTTGATGAACAATTTCTTTAATAATAATGTTGTTTTTTATTCCTTGAGTTATGATAATAATGATGTTGAACTCTACATGTACCTTAAAAACAAAAAAACTAAAATTTATATTTATATTTTAAAAGTTAAATTTAATTTATATGATGAGACTAGTCTTTTTTTTTTTCGTAACCTTTAACAAGTTAAATATGAGTAAATTTGTTATTTATACAAACACAAATAATATTTTTGTGTCAAGTTTAAATCTTAAATATTGTTACATTTAAAAAGAAGTTTGTTTCTCAAATATAAATCACGATAACATGAATTAAGAGTTGAGTGATTAGTGAAAAACAATTTATATACTTTTGGTTGACAATAAAGAAAATCATGAAATATTTTTTAATTTATAAAATATTGAATAAATTATATATTTTTCAATATAAAGATTAGTTTTAATTTTACAAATTATAAAAATAATTATTTCTTATTTTTTTAAATGTTAAGTATCAAAATTATAATTTACCTTAACTTAAAATATAAATATACGTTTGCTATATGTTAAAAATAAAATGAGCAATATTTGTTATACTCTAGGACAAATTAATTTGCTCTATATATCTATATATAACATACGAAACGACGAAACTATGATCCTAAAAAAAAAAAAAAGAAACGACGAAACTATAAATTATAATTATAATTTGTTTTTAAAAATTGTAATTTAACTATTGAAATATTTTAGAAACTAAAATAGATAACCATCATTTAAATAGAGAAGAACTTTCTTTAAAAAACAATAATAATAGAGAAAACCTAAAAAATGTAGAACAATAAATTTAATTTGACAAAAGCTAACGAGACATTCACTAATATAATAAACAAATTATAGTTAGAAAATATGAAATAAATTTAAATGTTAAAAAACTAAAAGATTTAAAAATAACAATCTTAAACGATTGTAGAGCAAATAGAATAACCAACATGATTGTAGTTTTACTAGTATCGTCTACATACTCGAGGTTATAGATTCAAGGCCTCTAACTTAATATATTGTAAACTAAAAAAAAAAGAAAGTATATTATACATTCTAAAAGTTTGAGTTATCAAATTGAATAAACTAAAGAGATTTTAAATATTAATATAAGTTTTAAATACACTTTAATCTTTACATCTATTTAACCATATCTAAAGATCGAGAGATTTGAACATTTAACAATTTAATTCATTGCCAATAAGAGCAGTAATTCAATGATATTAATGTATACCAAATAACTCATAAGTTATATGTTCGATTCCTCACCCAATTGTTGTAATCTTAAGAAAAAAAAAATAATATAGATTGATGACGCAATTAATTATATTGTTTGGTGTTAAATTATTTCAACTCACTCTATACATATGGTTTCTTGATCTCTCCCCTAAACTTGTACTAAAAATAGAAATTGATTGATAAATAAATTTGAATATTTTAGAAAGAAATATTTTTAAAGAGTGACAGTGCCACGTAAGACATCAAGGTGGGTACCACCACTAACTTTGGCGTTTAGTTCACGTCAGAATGAGGCGACACATCGGCAAAATAATTGATATTTGTCGTCTTTTGTTTTTGTTTTTTAAATAAGTCATCTTTTGTTTTTAAGATGCTAATTCTATGAAATTATTTCCTTTTGTTCCAAGTCCATGAACTTTGTTTTGTTTTATGCAAATAAATTTAGCCATATGTTTATTTTATGGTTGATAATTATTAATGAAAAAGAAAAATAGTTCTTGTATTAGTATATTGGTTCATGACAGCTCACCTGATAAACAAAATGAAAATATTTAAGTTCATTATTTCTCTATATAAATATAAAACATTTGATAAATAATATGGAAGTTTAGATCATAGTATATATATCAAAGTATGTCAAGTATTTATGAAAGTTTGTAATGTTTCGTGTATTCACTTAATAAAGAATTTTTTTTTTCGTAAATGGCACATGACCCACTTCAATTATTATTATTGTTTAATATGCAGTTCTTAAATTAATGATAACATAATTGAATATGGGCAATTATAGTACAAAACTTTTCCAAACCATTATAATATTGAATATTTTCCTATACTATTATAATATTGAATTTTTTACAATATCTACACTTCCTTAATTCATTTTGATAAAATTATATGTTGATTATTATTATTTTTTTAATTCATTTGGTAAAATATTGAGAATTTGAAGTACCATTATATTTTTTTATATTATCTTCCACCAAAATAAAGTAAATCATAAATAGAGAAGAAAAGTCACATAATAATTTATATAAAATCATCTTATAAAAGAGATTTTTTTTTTTCAATACAACCACAATGATATTTTAGGATTAGATAATTCAAAACTACCACTTCTAAATTTAGGTTTTTTTTTTTTTGAAAGAATCTAAGTTAAGGTTATATGTTCATTATCATTGAATTCAATTTATTGTAACATATTTTCAATAAAACTATAGTATAGAAAGCATAATAATAATAATAATAATAATAATAATAATAATAATAATAATAATAATAATAATAATAATAATAATAATAATAAT
>JBBMKA010000020.1:5774113-5802992 GCA_037833695.1 Sechiopsis laciniata | reverse complement strand
TTTGAGAGCTGGTAACCCATTGATCCACTTAATCCAAAGTCTGATAAACTTCTGTAACATCACAAAAACACCAAATATTATACCCTTTTAGTTAATCCAAAAATTAACCTAACTAATATTCTAATTAATTATTAAAAAAACCAAGAGAGATATGTTAAATAACAATACTTGAGTTTATATCAGTGTATAGGTACCTTGAATGAGAATAAAAAAAGTCAAATCTCTCATTTTCGATTTTTTTCACTTTTAAAATGAAAAAATTTAAGGGTGAATTATAAATTTCGTCTCTAGTTAGAGTTTAATCGGGGTATGATTTTAAAAACTAAAACTTAGTTTCAAGTTATAATTTAAGCCCCTATAATTTTAAATATTAGAGTTTGGTTTTATGATGCGATAAAATCTAAAAAATAGTTTTTTTCATTCATAATCGAGAGTGAACTAAATATGAAGAAATTAGTTATTTATGCATAAATATTATAATTATTTTTTTTCTAATCAATCACTTAACTTGCCAAAAAAAAAAAAGAAAAGAAGTAATACTCTAATATTATTAAATATGACTTAATAATCAAAAGGTTAAAAGTTCAAAACTGTAATGTTTGGACCAACTTGATTTGTTAACCATTAGAAATAATAATAAAAAAATGTTTTTATTAAAATATAGAGGTTTCGGTGTTTAAAATCATAAGAAATAGTTATAATTTTAAACAAAAAAAATTATAGTTTACATTTCAGTGACGGATGATCCTGAGCATTTGATCCCTTCCCAAGAGTCGCCACATGGGTCACCCCCTTTTGACCCCCAACCAGTCAGTTGTGGTGGTGAATTTAAGCTCGTGAACATTACATTCAGTGCAGAAACTGTAACAAAATTGTGCTAATTATATGTCAATAAATACACATTTCTATTTAAATAACTTTTTGTTTAACATATATATATATATCTTTCTAATTCAGCAACATTTTAAGGAATGAATTCATACGTTTTTTTTTATTGCAATAATTGAAGGTCGAGGTCTTCAAACTGAAGATTTATTGGTCATTGAATATCCACTAATGTTATTGAGTAACTACTTTTGTTGCGCTCAATTATATTCTTTATGATTAATTTAACTTTACTTATTTTAAATACCATGAGTAAACCAAGGTGTTACATTTTGTTCTATTCTTTATGGCATAATTTGGATTGATACAATTGTCCTTTATCAACCTCAAAATATAGTTGAGTGGATAAGATATCTATTATTCTTCTCAAGTTTGAAGGCTAATATATGCATATTTATCCTCATTTGATGATGATTTTCTTTTTAGTTTATAGTTTTTGAAAATTAAACTTGTTTCCTCACTTTAAAATTTTGGGTTAGATTTTGAAATCATTTTAAGAAGGTGGATAAAAAGGAAAAAAAAAATTCATCAAGGAATTCACGGGGCAAATCTAGAAAATTTAACTTGAAGGCACAATAATTTTTTTTTTTTTTTTTTTAGTATAAATTAAGGGATAGAGACTATAAATCCTACAAAGAAATTACTACAAATATTGATTTTCGAAATTAAACTCGTAACCATGGAGTGAATTATCACCAAACAATAAAACTATCACGCCACCATCCTTTTGATTAAGCCAGAATGAATTAATTGTGAAGGAAAAGCAAAAAAAAAAAAAAAAAAAAAAACAGAAAAGGGCATGACCCACCCTTAAATCGGCTCACGATTCAAACTTTTTGATACAGTTGAATTATTACTTAAATTGACAACAAAAGAAATTCATTGAGTAGAAGCATTATATATAATTTTAAATTGTAATTAAAAAAAAAACCAAATCATTACCAAATATTTATAATCTAGAGAAAAATAACGAAAAAAAACTCATGGGATCTCCTTTCCTACGCCTATAGACGATTTAAAAATTGTACCTTGTTGTTTCCATCTAGAAACGAATCAACAAACAAATTAATTTTGGACACAACAAAATCAAAGAAACAACAAAGTTCATCTTCTCACATTGCAAGAAATTTTAAAATTAAAGATCCAAATCACAATAAAACCAAAAAGAAAAAAGAAAAAAAAAAAAGAACATACCATCTTTCGATTTGGTGTTAGAAACAACTCCAATTACATGGATTGAGATTGCTACAATCCACAAAACAACGATTCTCAGGTTCATATTTTTCTGAATATTCAAATCCTTCGAAGATGATTCCAAAAGGCCAGTAATTGGTATGTAAATCTTAATTATGAAGAAATTTGCAAGAGAGATTATGTGATGAAGAATTCATCATGAAATCACCCTCAAATTAGATTTGCATTCTGTCTTTTGGGTTGAATTCAAGATCTAGAAATGGGGATTCAGATTTTAGGAGGAAAAAAAAAATGAAGACAATGGAGATAATGTAATGCCATAATTACTAATACTTACAATCCTAAAATAAGAACATTAGACAGAAGAGGAGAGAAGGATTTTCTTATTCTTTTGACTTGATCTTTCAAGTCTCTCTTTTTTTTTCTTTTTTTTTTTTTTTTTAATGTTTAATTTTGATTTCTTTTTCTTAATTATAAGAGCTGATGTTAGTTTTATTTTGAAATGGGATGCTTATTTTTTTTTTTCAATTTTGAGAGTTAATTTTTCTTACACTCACTCGTTTATTATATGAGGTAGAGAGGGGATTAAGCTAGCTCAATTATAAAGCTTTATAAATAAGTTTTTTTTTTATAAAAAAAAGTTTTAAAATAACTTAAAAGGATGTTTTATATAACTAAAGTGAGCCTCTTCGAAATCAAGATCAGACTTGTAGTTGTTTGATAGTTTTCATCTTGAGTCCCCCAAAGTTTTCATCATAGTTTTAATCATGTGAGTTTGTTGAACAAAGGATCATTCAAATCCATTTAAAAAATACGAACAAGTTAGATTAGGCATTTAACTAAACACAATATATACAAATTATTTCTTACTAATAAATTCTAGCGAACCAAATTCTTACTCTCATTGGTTCACCTTATCGCATGTCGAGATTCTTACTGAAAAATGTCCCTCACGAGGGTCTCGATGCGAGAACTAGACAAGCATTGTTGCAAATAGACTTACCATGTTTCCTTAAATACCTTGATGGGAATTCGCTTGCCTAATCGGATACGAAGCTCTAACTCTATACTCCTCGAGATTCCTCAAAACGACACAACATGTGTAGTTGTCATAGTCATTGAAGGTGCAACACCATTCAAGTTTTAATCTTCATCAAAACGACGAAGCATGACATCGTTATTTTGTAGTTCAACCATTGTGTCTTTGTAATTAAGCACATACATAACAACAAAATTATTCATAATAATAATCAAAACCAACATGGGTAGTTGTCATATTCATTGAAGATGGTCACATTTGCCGACAGCAAAATGGTCAGAGAATAGTTCGTCAAAGATTGTCCAATTTCTTGTAGTGACATTAGCACCATATAATGTGTTAGGATCTCACAATTGTCCCACATTGATAAAGTAAGAAGTCTTACAAGTATTTATTATAAGAGATATGAGTTACTTTCGTCATTGTCAATTGGTTTTGAAGTGGAACTTCATATTCTCTAATATGGTATCAAAGTTCATAAAGTCCAAACGGGTATCGATCCAATAAAAATGAATGTTAGGAAGGGGGCATGTTAGGAAGTGATATGATCAGTTACTTCTCTCATTGTCAATTGATTTTGAGGTGGAATGTCATATTCTCTAATATAATGTAAAGGGAAAAGAATAATTTTAATCCATAAATTTGTGAGATTGTATCAATTTAGACAATGAACTTTTAATTTATGATAATTTGACCAACAATTTTTACACTTAGTTCAATTAAAACTTATTCACGTTAGTTTTAACAAACAAAAAATAGTGTAAAATGATTAATAAATTCATTAATTTACATTTATAATTGATGCATAAGTTAACTGTGAAATAACATTACATTCATAAATTTAATAAAAGTCAAGTTCGAATGACAATTTTTCTTTTAAAAAAAAATCTATCAAATATACTTCATTCTCAGGCACGCTTTTAGTTCAAACAATATTTGTAGGTGAGAAAACTGAATGACAACTTTGTGATTATTAGAATTTTGTTTACTATATTTAGAAGAATGATTTATTAGAAGGTTAAAATTTAAACACCATACAAAGTTTAATGTAAGATATCAATATTTATCTAAGTTTAAATTTGATTCAATTGAAAATTCGAGGTGAATATTGATACAACTTAACAAATTTAGAGATAAAAAATGATTCTTTACCTATTGTAAAATAATTATTATACAAACTTTACAATATAAAAGAACTAAATATTAGTATTATTGCCTATGAGTGTGTTGTTGTACAACTTTCTAAAATGAAATATTTCGAAATCTTCTACACTACACATTTGAAAATAATGAATAACATCCTAAAGGCTGATCAAAATCCTCAGTAGAAATCTGAAATCTCCGTCAAGTAAGAGTTCCATTTTATCTAATTCTGCAAAAGCATTGTCCATACATATATTTATCTTTCTTATACAATGGAACAAATCGCCAAGCATTTTCCACAATTCAGACAAGTATATAACATTGAAAAACAATCTGTATCTGCTAGCGAATGTGCTCGAAAATATCAGGTGCAAATGTAACACTCCATTGAGCCTAACCAATATCTTCCTCCCTCTAGAGAAAGGAGAAAATAAATGGTGTGTTTATCGTCATGAATGAATTATTACCCGTCGTAAATCTACATCGCCTTCTCCAACCATCTTGGCAATGTCAATGAAGTCTTCAGACCAAGTCTAGTGAGGAATATGGAGTACAAAAGGTGAAGCAGAAACATGAAACATCCACAGTTCAGCATTACCTAAAAAACACAAAAGGTAGGAATATTAAAACAAATGTTGCTTGTGCTTAATTAATCAAAGGTTACTAAACATGAATTAAACCTTTTCATTATATTTTTTTATAACGGACGAATCGGAGCTTCGTCTCACTACATACCCAAGGCACTCGCACCTGTCCCAAGACCTAGATCCATAAAACAAAAATGAATTTTAAATTCACAATTGGGTTTCAAACCTGAGGCTTCCAAAGGAGCATACTTTGGAGACTCCAAACCTCTACCCTTTATGTTCTCTTTTCAATAATCGAGAATCGTGGTTTCGCCATACTAGATACCCATGGCACTCCGCTTCCACCCTTTATTATAAAATTCATACAAGTACAATCTAGAATCTACTACATTGCACCAGTTTCATTACAAGAAATCAAGAATTAGTCGTTGAGGAGGGGAAACTAAAACATACCAATACGCCAAAAATGGCATATATTGCATTCATTGATGGAATCAAGTTTACACCACAGGCAGTGAAGATAAGGGTGAGGGAAGCGTGAATATTTATAGTGATCTGCATGAAAATGGAAGGCGTTTTGATACTTGAGTGGTGATTTCCTTGAAGCATAACAATAGAAATTCAAGATAACTTGTTACCAGAGCTAGTATGTTCTCGCTTATCAAGAATGAAGATACTAAGACATACCCCACTGCCCCGAGCGCCCGAACCTAAACACATCCATGTCCTTGGTTAGTAGAATCGAAGAAAAAAACATTAGGATAAATCTTTTGTTCAAATGGGTGTTGGAAATGAGAGGAAACAGTACGATTGTGCACAGAAAGATTGAAGTACTCCAACTTGCTCCAAGCCTGTGAACATACAAAGCCAGAAAGCAGTCGTTACAGTAATGACCAACTTCTGCAAAAGAAATATGCCCCAAATGTTCTGTAGGATGATGAAGGAAATCTAATCGCAATTTTTCGAAAAACAAGTAGAAAAATGGTCACAATGCATTATCACCTAATTACATTACAATACTTATAGAGAATTAACAAACTTTATGAATCCTTGTATATTTATGGATAGTTGTATTCAAGTACCTCCACAAGGAGCCCATTGTCAACCCCACTAAACCATGCCTAAGCTGCACAAGGAAGCACAAAACAATCTGAGTCATTATGCTACAGAAGGTAAACAATTGAATACTGTTCCATTTCAATAGGATAAGGAACTCATGAGGGTAGGGGATTTGAACTCGTGACCTTTGGTCATTAGGTTAGGTTGTTGATGGCAAATCCTGTGGCAATTAAGATTTAAAAGATGAACTGTTAAAGGATGCTCACCAGATATGTCAAAGCTTTCACTGGACCAGACAAAACCAGCAGCAGCAAGAATGTTGCCACCTGTCTTGAAAGAACAGACGTGACAGCTTAGATATTTACATTTCTACAAATAAAGAATTTGTGAACAACAAGACAACATAAAATCATTTGTTGAACAATTGAGTCCTGAAAAGCTACAGACCATGGTTTTCCTCCCAGCTGCGACCCCCCATCTCATTGAAGAGATTACTATTGGTAGACAGAAGAAACAGCCAAAGTAATTCTGTCCAATATCAAACAAGTAACAAACGGCAATAAGTTAGAATTCAAGAAACTTAACTACATTTAAAAAATGGAGAAATCTAAGAGGCAGCTTCATTTGCAGAAAATTAGTTGATAATAAACATAAATTTATTTAAACAAGTGAATAATTACAAAGAACATGTAAGTAACCATCATGGAGTGGCCTAGTGGTCAAGATGACTTTAGAGAACTAAGAGGTAATGAGTTCTAACTCATGGTGGCCACCTATCTCGGAATTAATTTCCTACGGGTTTTCTTGACATTCAAATGTTGTAGGATAAGGTGGTATGTCTCATAACAAGAGTTGAGGTGCGCGCAAGTGACCTAGACAGTTACGGATATTAACTTTTTTTTTTACAAAGAACATGTAATTATGTATGTAATAAAGACTACATACATAATTACATGTTCTTTGAAATGACATATGCACAAATATCTCGGATCATCCCCATATAAAGGCAGTGAGTTTCTGCAGGCCATTTTCAAAAATTTATTGAGCAGTTGATATATTTTCAAATTTACCGTCCTGATATTACTTTTGTTGTTCATCATCAAACTCAATTTCTTGCAAGACTCAAGACCATTGATTGTTGTTCATCAATTGATTTTGCATCATAAGGGTAAACCTAGCAGAGATGTTCCTATGAAAGCTTCTTCCTAATCCCAACTTTACAGCTGCGGACGTTGATTAGGATGGTTGGCTGAATTGAATACACATCTACCTGTCACTGGTTTGTAGGCTTTCCGAGGTAGTAATGCTCTTGTTATGTGGAAAGTAAAAATATAATCAATTGTTTCTCACTAACTAACTGAAGCTAAAGATTGTGCTTTGGCTGCAGCAGCTACTAGTGAACTGGTGTGAATTGTCTGTGTCAAGATTCAAAAGTAATCTGATAGTTTTCTCAAACTTTTTCTCAATTTGTATTTTTTAAACAAGAATAACTTCTCATTGATATAATAAAAGGGGAGTATTAGTGCTGATACATTCAATTCACCAGGGCTCTTCTCACTTTTTTGTGTTTTTCTTTATGGGGTTCTTAAATACTCATTCCCATATAGAGAGAGAGTATTAGTGTTGTTGCATTATTATCATTAGATTGAAAGTCCGTTAGCTTTGAATAACATGTTTATCGGGATTAGTTAGACTATGACTTGTATATGGATCATGTAAACAAGATGAAAGAAATACACAAGGTGATTCTCTTCAATTTTTTTAGGGTAGATTCAAGAGGGGCCCTAAACAAGCCCCAAGATATCATGTTTAAGAAAATCGCCATATTGACAAAGAAAAGAAATCACATCAATAGTCTTCACTATTCGCATACAGTCAGCCAATTAAGATAATTTTTAAGCGGATACAGTTGAAATGCCTTAAACTTGTTGCCCTACGATAGCTATTAAACTTTTATATATTATTGATCATATGTTATATTTTGGTTTTATAAGAGTATACTATATAAAGTCTCTTGTCCATTTGACCAAACATTTGTATTTATATCTTCTAAATAAAATGTTTCTCTCTTTTTGACAATGGACACAACTAACACAACTTTAGCAAAACAAGTATGTATTCCTTGTCTCGCGTTTATTTAATTCTTGATTTTCGTTCTGATTATTCATAACAGAGATACTAAAAAGATACATGTTTCAAGAGAAACTAAAACCAAATGGAAAAACTACATTTAAAAAATTGACATAAAAAATCATAGAAACAGCAGCATAAGGAGAAAGAACATAAATTCGTTAAAATTGAGAGCGACAAACCTCAAGAGCGAGCGAATTACTCAAGAAATAGACCAAGCCATTGAGTGCAGCGAACATGGAGCACTCAACCATCGCGAGTGTCTTCTTATAGACAGTTCCATTCTCGGACAAGTCTTCCAAATCCAACGAAGCAGATGGGTTTTGATCCTCATAGCTATACACTTTCGGCACTGAATTCGAAAATCTTGTGGATTTAGAAACAGAAAAGAAAGCTGGAGAAGAGAAGGAGATGGATTCGGCGCTGATTAATTTGAGTTTAGAAGAGATTTTGAGAAGTGGGAATGGTGAAGGAAGATGGAGATGAAGATGGGTTGATGGGAAAATGGAGGATGGATAAAGCTTCCCAGAAATCATGGGGAAGAAAAATGGAGGATTAAACTTCTCAAAGATGAACTTTTCAACAAAAAATGAAAAAAAAGAAAAAAAGAAAGAAAGAATCAGATATCTCTTTTTTTAAGAGAAAATACCGTTTTAGTTAGGGCTGCTCATGGTTCGGTTCGGTCTGGTTTTCAGCCGAACCATGGACCCAACCGGGCTTTTCAGTTCTATAAGATTAAAAATCGAAAGAAAATCACATATTTTGGTTTTAAATTTAAAACCAAACTAAATTCTTTCGGTTTAACTCGATTCAATTTGGTTCGGTTTAAATCGATTAAAGTATGTAAAAAACATGAGAAATAGATATGGTGAAAGTTCAAATTTATTGGAATCATAAAATTTATTGAGTGTTGTGAGCTAACAAATACAGAAGTTCAATGTTAATAGTATTACACAACAATCTCCGTAAGAAAATCTTGAAAAATCTACTTTTAAATGAAGTAATTGAGCTCAAAATTGTTCATAAGCAAAGAATTAAGATAAAAAAGATATCATAATTGATTCATGAGTAACTATCAATTAGTTAATGATTATAGACTATAAAAACTACATTTAAATTTCATAAACAATAATAACTAAATTTTAGTTTTTTAAATTATAGAGACTCAATTTTAATTATTTTTTTTTCAAACTATGAGTAATGAATTATAATTTTTGAAACTGTGGCTAAACTCCAATTTTCATCAAATCGGAACCAAACTTATATTTTATCGTGTAATTTATAATTTAGAATCATATAAGGTGGTTCGAGGAGTTAACGAAGATTTTAAGGGCTCATAATGATGTGTTTAACTTATAGCGTCTTATCTACCTAGAAATTAACAAGTTTGGTTTACATTATATAGGTGACCAATTATAATTTTCAAAACTTAGCTACAAATGGTGTAGAACTCAATAAAAGAAAGAAAGAGCCTAAAAAATGAAGTAAGAGAGAGAGAGAGAAATTGAAGAACACAGAGCAGAGCGCATTGTTGTAGCCGAGAGGCATTCCAACCAACGACTCCAGACCCTAAAATTCATCGTCCTCTAAATCCAAATTCCCAAACTCATTTCTAAACGATCCCCAAATCAAATCATTGATTTTCCCCTTTTACAATCTCTTCCAATTTCTCCGACCCATCTTCGCCGTTGTGCTGCAATGGCCGTCATCAATTCGTCGACGACCCATCTCGCTCTTCCGCCGCCGCTTCGTTCACTGCCTCGTTCCTCTTCCGCTTTCTTTTCTCGCATCTTTTTGCGTCCTGTTTCCGCCCCCGGCTTCCCTCGGCGGACCCTTGTCTCGGTTCGTGCCCAGGCGCCCGGTCCCGATGGCTTTGGATCCAAGCAGCCGCTCCGTATGGAGGAATCCGGACCTTCTATTGGGTCCTCGGGTTTGCCGTCGTCGTCCTCGGTTATTGATTTCCTCACATTGTGCCATAGTCTTAAGGTATTCGCACAATTTTGTTATGTTATGCTTATTGGCTAATGAGAAGTTTGAGGGTTCAATTTATGGTGATTACTTACCTAGAAAATAATTTTCTAAGTTTTCTTGATATTCAAATGCTTAGGATGAGCTGTATGTACTACTATAATATTAATTAAATTGCACATAAATTGGTCCGGACAGTCACGGATATAAAAAAAGATTCTTGGTTTATCTGGCTAATTAGGATTCTTTTTCGGATTCTTTTCATTGTTGTGGCTGAGGAATTGGTATTTGTTTATGAGGGTTATGGGAGAAATGAGATGATCTCCGTTAGAGCTAATAATCATTTGGTTCTTCTCTTTTCCTTGTAGACTACGAAGAGAAAGGGCTGGATCAATCATGGAATAAATGGTCCCGAATCAATTGCTGATCATATGTATCGCATGGCTTTGATGAGTTTGATAGTTGGTGACCTTCCAGGAGTAAACAGAGAGAGGTTGCACTTCTACTTCACCTGGGCATTTTTTTTCTTTTTTTTAATAACCGGGAATAGGAGTTTCGATCCATTAATTACCCGGGGCACCCACGCCGTCCCAAGGCCCGGTCCCGGGAAATAATAAGAAATTTTACAATCAAGCTCACTTGTGGGTTTGTAATCTGTTCTAAATATTTTTTTTTATTATTGAACTTTGTTTCTCTCTTGTTTTTGTGGTCCTTTGATCAGGTGTATCAAGATAGCTCTTGTTCATGATATTGCTGAAGGTACTTTCTGACAATTGCCTTTTAATTTCCAGACTTTCAAGTAATGATATTGTTATTTGTCTAAAAGAGATAGGCTTACGCTTAGTCAGTTGGTTTGCCATTTTTTTGTCTTTTATTTTTAATGAACTCACTCCCCTACTTATTTCTCACCTTATTTTAGGGTCCCCGTGTCAAGAGAAGTTTCTCATGGGATGGATGATGAGGGAAAGGGATCTTCTTTATTGAGGAGGGATGTGGTGGCTCAGTGGTTGGATCTTGGGGGTTAGGTGTAGTAATTTAAGTGCGCGAATGGCAAAACAATGTCTTGTGGGCTAAATGTCTGTGACATTTCCCTAGTCTTACACCTTATGACATAAGGTCGTTTGTGAGAAAGTATAGGCCCATTATTTTGAGCAGGTTTTGGGACTGGTTTTTAAAGTACTTCTAGAAATTTGTGAGAAGCTATCTCAGATGGGCTTCCCTTTGTCTCTCAGGATTCAAGATTGTCTAGTGTTTCGGGCAATATGTTGAATACCTACTTTTTGGAAGGATAAGTGGTTGGGGGACAAACCTCTTTGTTCTTTGTTTCCTCTATTATACCATCTTTCTTCTAAAAGGAATCATTCATTGGCTTCAGTTCTTCCTACTTTGGGAGCTCTTCCTTTCTTTGGGGTTCTGTCATTCTTTGTCTGATAGGGAATGACATGCATTGTTGCTCTCTTATCCTTGCTAGAGAGGTGATATTATCTGTCTTTGGGGCCTTGTTCTTTGTTCGATAGGGAAACAATGGATATTGACATTGTTGCCCTTTTATCCTTGGTTGGGAAGTTTTCTGAGAGGGTATATAGGGCTTGGGCCCTAGCCCTTTTGTGGGGTTTTCTTGCTTTTCTTTTTTCGAGTGTTTAGTGAATCCCTCTCCTCCTTGCCACCTCGTTATGTTTTACTTAATTTCCAACAAGTTGAAATGTTTTTGTGTGGCGGTCCTTCACCTTGTTATGTTTTACTTAATTTCCAACAAGGTGAAATGTTTTTGTGTGGCGGCCCTTCACGTAAGAGTTAATACCTTAGATCTGATTCATAAGCGTGGACGAGGATCTTGGCAATCTCCTTAGCTGTTGTGATTATGCCTTTTTAACGAAGAGTTCTTTTTAAGAATTTGGTTTTTGCTTAGTCCAACCTAGAGGAAATAGTTCTATGGTTGAGGAGCTCTTTCTTCATCCTCTATCTTGTGATTTTTTTTTTGTGATTGTATTTTTTTTATATCCGTGAGTGTCCGGGTCAGGTTACACGCATTTCAACTATTTTGACAGGACATACCGTCTGACCTTACAACATTTGGATGTTAAGGAATCCCATAGGAAATTAGTTCTTAAGTAGGTGGCCACCATAGATAGAACTTACAACCTTTTAGTTTCTTAATGTCCAAGATCACTATGCTACCCTCTATTTTGTGATAAGGAGCATCTTCTTTACTTGCTGGCATTTGTGCAATTTTGGTAGGGGTCTTTGAGTTGAATGGAACAATATAATTTTTAGAGGGGTTGAAAAGTTTAGTAGAGGTTATTAGATCCCTTGTTGGGGTATTTGTTTCTCTTTAGAGAGTTTTTGTAAATATCCTGTAGATCTTATTCTTATTGATTAGAGTACCTTTTTTATTTTAGTTTGACTCCTTCTGAGTTGGGCTTTAGTTTTGTGTGCCTCTTGTATTCTTTTATTTTTTTCTCAACTAAAGTATTGTTTCTCATTTAAAAAAACGATATTGCTATTGAAGGATTAAGCGAAGTCATCTTCCTATAGTTAATATTATTTTTTAACATTGTAATGTATTATTTGTCTGTTGTCTCTCGTTGATTTTCAAGTTGGCTAATATTTATGTTTTTTTTTTTTTTTTTTTACTGAGACCGAGTGATAATGGCTGACATATATTTGCACCATGATAGCTATTGTTGGAGATATAACGCCAGCTGATGGTGTGCCGAAAGAAGAAAAGAGCAGAAGAGAGTCAGCAGCTTTAAATGAAATGTGCCAACTTCTTGGTGGAGGCATGAGAGGTACTAAAATATTTATGATGTGGATTTTGTTAAATGACCGAAAAGTATGAACATTAAATCATGTTCCTTTCTCTTGTTCGTCCTTTTTCAACATTTTCAGCCAACGAGATCAAAGAACTTTGGGCCGAGTATGAAAACAATTCTTCTTTGGAGGCTAATCTTGTGAAGGACTTTGATAAAGTATGTATTCCTAAACTTTCTATGAATTAGAACAATCCAAATTTTAAGTATTATGTAAAGCGGTAGCATATGGAAAAACATGTTGTCCGAGTTTCATCTTGATAAACTATCTGCAAATACAAATTATAGTTTGTGTTGGCTATATAGGATTTTATTTTCTTTTAACTTTTTAGTATAATAAATGTAAGGGTGGAACTTGTTACTTAACTTTGAGAGGAATAGATACTTTTAACTGTTGAGCTATGCTGATATTGTCGATTTTATAAAGAACACTCCTTTACTGAAAGCTGTGTATTTTGTAGGTTGAATTGATTCTTCAAGCCTTTGAATATGAAATAGGTAACTCTGAAACTTTGTTATGGTTGCACTATAAATATTAGATGTTCAAAATTTGATTTTTGACATGAATTTCATTACACTGGCAGAACATGGGAAGGTGCTGGATGAGTTTTTCCATTCAACGGCAGGTACATTCTACTTGTTTTGCCTTTTTATGTTAAATTATACAAACTTAGATGATTGTCTTTTCCGTCCCTAAATTTTAGAAAATTTAAATTACATTCTTGAACTTAACTTTTGGACTAATACATGATCATTTGATACAATGTGGCAATGTGTAGCACCATGGATGAGGCTAGCTAAATAAAATAAGGGCTGGTGGGTCTAAAACTACACCCACCCACCCCCATCAAATTAAAACTCGCCCATTCTTGCTACATTGTGCCAAATTATCATTATTTAGTCTAATTTTCATGTCATGTCAATATTTAAGTATCAATGGGTAAGGGTTTTGATATCGATCCTCTACAACGATTACTTAGAACAAATACCAAACACAAAATAGAATGGAAATATTGCTGAAATATAAATAGGCTCCGTAATAAATTCAACATCCAACACTGATTTCGTTAAGGGTATGTTTGTTTTTTGGACATGAATAACCACTCCTAAAAAACTCTTCGTTTGTTTTTTTGTAGTAAACAATCACTGTTAACCACTCTTCAACCCTCTATCAAATCTCACATTAAATCTTATGAAACTTCATATCAAATTTATCACTCAACCATTATTAACTTCAATCCTCAAACAAGTAGTTGATTACTCCACTACTATTAACCTCAATCTCCAATCGAGTAGTTAACCACTCCAAACTACTATTAACCACTTCATTCTTTTCCACTACACTCCACTCTTTTATACAAAAAACAAACACACCCTAACAAATCAGGCATAGAAATAATAAGATGAAAAAGATAAACAACAAGCTAACTAGTGAGAGTTATAGAGCACCTAGGACTTTCCCTCTAAGTTCTTGGTCTTAACCTCCGAAATAAGACATCACAAAATGTTCAATACAAAAACCACCCTCCAAGTAATTTTCATATTTTCCCATTTTACACAATTATGATAATTGAGGTTCATACACGGTCCGTATATACTTAATAAATCAAAAGCTTAGAGATGCAACTGAAATCTTTTATTGCTCCCAGACTTACGATTTTACCGGTGTAACTGGGAGATAAGAAACCGGTTTCATTAGACAATAAATTATCTATACTTTTGCATTTTCCAGGAAAATTTCAGACTGATATAGGAAAGAGTTGGGCAGCTGAGGTATTGTCCAGAAGAAATTCTCGATTGACAAACAGTCAAAACTGATCTTCTAGGTACTTTTTTTTTTCCAACAATATTTTAGGTACTTCTTCCTTAATTGTTCATCCAACTTACATATACAAGTTAACAAAGTTGGAATTTGGTATCATAGAACTACAGTCTCCTGGTGATGGTATCTTAAATACCTCAAAATCTAATGTAGCTCAGCTCATCATTTGCTGCAAATGAATTTGAAAAGGAAAAATAAATGAATAATGTGAAGTGCAAAAATTTTCACTTGGATCTGATCAGAATTCAATACCATATCAATTGGCTGTGGGTTTTGGCATTTATTCTGCGCAAGCAGGGAAATTTGTTTGTTCGAAACCAATGTGTTAAATTCCAGATTAGTATGAATAAATTTTATATCAAAGGGCAGCTAAAATTAAAAGGGTTTATTTTTTATTTTTTAAATATTGAAAGTTGAATACTTCAAATCAA
Source organism: Sechiopsis laciniata (assembly GCA_037833695.1). NCBI lineage: Eukaryota > Viridiplantae > Streptophyta > Magnoliopsida > Cucurbitales > Cucurbitaceae > Sechiopsis > Sechiopsis laciniata. The sequence continues at coordinate 5,787,924 of JBBMKA010000020.1, read as the reverse complement.
ATTTAATATAATATATATATATATAACACTTTGAACCCTCAAATTGTATGCTAATGCCATGTTATGTCTGATGATCATCTTTCTTTTAATCAATATGAGCAATTATGTAACTGGTTTTAAGCATGTATCTTCAGGCATTCATAGTTGAACTAAATATACGAGCATCTAAGTGACAGTTTAAGAAGAAAAAAAAAATTGTTTTACAAACTAAACTTTAGTAAAGTTTAACGAATTACAAACCTTTTAATTGTCTAAAAAAATCTAATTAAACTAATATTTAACAGACACAGATTTTTACTTTGTTGAATATATAATGTTGTTAGAAGGAAACAAGAGAAACAATATTATGAGTGACCATTTAAAAAATATATATATATATATATATATATATATATATTTGAAAAGAAAATGCACATTTTTGGGTTTTGAGGTTTACGGTAGGTGTTTATACATATTTTCCACTTATTTGATAAGATAATTAAGTGTCATATCTAGAATTTTTCTTTATGTGACATACTATTTCAAATGGTGAAAAACATGTAGGAGGTACTTCCTTTACGTTTTTCTTTTATTTAATATTTATATTTCGGAAAATGGTTTTAAACCCAATAGTTGATTTAACTAAAAGTTGACTTAGATTATTAAATGTTGACTTGTCACTGTTTAAATGATGTAGCATGAACAGTAAAGGTAAAGGTTAAAATTAAAACGGTAAAAAAGTTAAATGATGTATCTAAACATTTCGCACAATAACTCTGTCATTGGTGGCGTGAAAGAAACAATAAAATCTTCAATGACACATTGCTCCCTTCAATCTCTCATGGAATTTACCATACACAACATGTTAACTTGGAGTTGTCGGCTTCCCTCTTTTTGTAATTATGATCTATCATTTTTGCTCACACAACACCATTTGTTATAGTTTCAATATATTTTTTGTATTTTTCATACATAAATGAAAAGTTTTTGTTTCTTAGAAATTTATTTTTATCATCTTATATGTTGTAGTCATGCTCTCGAGTTTTTTTTGGTTAGATCATCAGGTATGCTCACAAAGATATAAACTCAATTCAATTTTTATTATTTATTTGAATGAACACGAAATAAGCCAGAAATTTTCAGTTTCTCTTAAATACAAATTAATGTCTACAAAAATTTGTTATAAAATCAAACCAATGCATTAGATCAGATCATTCGATTGATTTCGATTTTTTGCTTTTTGGTTATTTGTATCATCCCTAATGAGAGATGAAGCAGATGGGTTGGGTTTGAGTTGTGGGGAAGAGATTGGGAAGATGAGGATTTGCATGGAAAGGAGTACAGTTTTGGAAGCAGTTGAAAAGCAAATTTACTCCTACAAATGTACAATATCAATTAATTCAAGTAATTCCTTCTATGTTAAAAAAAAAAGTAATTCCTTCTACATGATAGGACGGACCTTTATATGTTAACAAAGCGTATAGCTCTACTGACATTTTATATAATATAATAACCAAAAATTACTTTTCAAATTTCCACTTCCAAAATGTTGTTGAATAAAAAAAAAAAAAGAGAGAAGAGATTCCTTTTTATTTTCCTTCAACATTATACAACAATAACCATTCTTTATTTTCTGCTGTTTTTTTGCCAAAATTGATCAAACTTTTTTCCCCTACATTTGTGTGTAAAAATCTGAATAGGCTGTGAATTTATCAGGAAAAAAATAATAGTAATAATAATTGAATTATAAAATAAAAAAACAAGAGGGGCTGGTGTTTATTATGAGATAAACATATGATCTATCCTACCAGAGCTGATCTCTCAGCTGTCTATTGTACAAAGTACATAATATTATGATTCTCAACAAAAATTACAACATTTCCCACAAAAGGAAACCAAGAATAATAACTATTGTAAGGAAATGAAGTAGCCTGGTGCATCTGTACAGATGAGTAAATGTAGTAACTTCAGAATTTAAACAAAAAAATAACCAATATGCATCTCTGAGAAGTGAGAACCAACATACTATGATTTATCTCTTCTTATTTTGGCTGCAACACGAGCAGTGAAGCCCACAGTTGTCGGTCTCAACGAGTTTTGCCTGACCATATTGACAAACTCGGGATCATCTATCTGACCCTTACCGTCGTGCCTTATCCACTGTATTTTTTCATGGTACATGGGAAAGAAATTCATCTGTAATGCTGAGTATATAAAGAATGGAATGAGAGTAGAGATAACGACAAAGATAAGCAGAACCCAATATGACCCGGAAGGTGCAAGGGCTTCGAGGAACACGTGATATGCATTCCCTGAAACTCTGGCAGGCAAAGCTCCATAGACCATCAAAAAGATGTACCAGATAAAAATTGAAGCCCAGATTAAAATGTGTTGTAACAAGGTGAAGTAGCTAACAGAGAGTGCCATCTGCAAGTTGACAACCCAAACGACACACGACAGCATCGACCCTCCTAGAATATCCCTTCCCGCAGTTTTCCCCTCGAGATTAAACGCTTGATGCTGCATTCCACTTGTGCAGAAAAAGAAAATGATCAATGCACTACACAGACCATTAAACATCCAGCTGATTATCCGGCCCCAGCTGAAGAGGACATTTTGCACACCTTGTTGGTACAACATGGGATACTGCCGAATCAAATGTAAAGTAAGGGTTTAGGATCATCAATTGGACTGGAAACTATTAATTTATTTTCATTATTTAAAATTATGAACGGAAACATATGTGACAAATTAGAAGATTTTGTGGAAGCAGTCTATGAGAACCTCACAATGTTATAATTATTATGAAAAGGGTAGAATAGGGATTACAAAGAAGTAGGGTTAATGAGCTGTTTGTCTTGTATGAGCTGTTCTTATCAATATATATCCATTTGTATATCACGATCTACAGATATTACAGAGTTATTTCCTATTAGTTGTGTTCGTTGGTATTTTCTGCTTGAACAGGACTGGTGAAGGTATCAGATACCTAAAATAGTATTGGATGAAATTTAAACTACAACAATAGCCAGTCTTCCAATCCAAACAACGCCAGATTTAAAAATTCAATTGTTTAATATTCTTTTCTAAAGATACAGTGGAATATAAGGCTAGTTTTATTTTATTGAAGAAAGAAAATGAAAAATGCCACAATTTTACCTTTAGGCAATATCTTGCCGACACGTCCTGGTCAAAAACCCCAAGAGCCACAACAGGCAGTGCAGAGAACACAACATTGTAGAGTGACATAAACCAGTCATTGTATGCAGGTTGTCCAGAGAATGAAGTGTATGCCTCATACAAGAAAATTGTAAAACCAAATGTGAAGTTCTTGTAGAAAAAGTAACATATCTGCCAAAAAGAAGAGCCAGCAAATAAGAGATGTTAGAGGATAGATAAATTCCTTTAAGAAGATCGATTCGACAATTTTTTTAAAATCTGAAAGTCGGAGTATCCATCTTGGCAAACGGAATTACCATAGATGATAATCTTCTGTAGCACCAATGTCCATGAACGAGTAGTAGACGCTCCAAATATCTGAACTGAGCAATTGCAATATCACTCGACATGACTGCCTGAGGTGACCAAATGTGATAAAATGTGACCAAATGCAACAGAGGATATAAAAACAGAACAAAATGCTGAAGTAAATAGCTTAGATATAAATAGCATAACATGCCTGCATTCCTTCGGCACCACTGATTCCAACTCCAATATCTGCTTCTTGAAGCATTCCAACATCATTTGCGCCATCACCGATTGCTAATGTCGTTTTCCCCGTTGCAAGTTTAACCAACTTAGTGACCTGATTATGTTTTTCCCATTGTTTAGACAATGATATATTAAATGACGCTTTCAAACACCAAGATAGAGATCTAGACAACTACCATAGCCTTCTGCTTTGGAGATGAACGACAGCAAATAACGGAAGCACATCCAATTGCAAGCTCAAAGAATGCATCCTTCACATCATCTTCTAGAGCATAAGCAAGTGATTTCCCATCAATTATCAATGCATAAGCCTCAGAGCTTCCAGCTGATGCAGTGAGCTGAGACCTCGCCCGTGTTATCTTGTGGACGATACATTCTTTAGATGCCTAAAGATAATTAGAGAAGTCCAATTAACATGCTATTGCTAGCAATTTAAACAATGTAGAACCACATTTTGACACGTTCTCTTAGTTCCGACTCCCACCGCTTGAGAGTCCTCACTTCCTCAGTAAAAGGAAAACTAGATTCCACAGAATGATCATAGTACCACAGCAAAGTTCAAAAAATTGGAAATACATTTTATATTCCCGCTTCCTAACATAAATATAAATTCTGCTAGCTTCATGATATCAAAGTCAAGTGCTGCCATTCTTGGGCCTATTTTCTGTCTCAGATTTGAGCTTTTTTAACAAAAAACTGCAAATGACATTGTTATAAACTTAAGGGAGAGTTTGAGAGAGCGAGTTGGTTATGATTGTTGGTGAATTAGAATTGTTTGTGTTTGATCATAAGTATAACATGAATAATCCTCAGTTGTGTTTGAGATGCAGGTAATGATAACATGGGTTATCATTGTTTATGTTTGGAATGCAAGTATAAGTAAGAAAGGTTTCTATGAGGATGGATAGTGGACCGTACGTAATGGTTATTAGGTCGTACAGTTTTACAAAAGCGGATTCAAATGAACAGTGATTACGTTCATTACCCGAATAATTATTATTGGGGCCTAGCAGTGAGTGCTATAATAGCCCACTCAACCGTTATGTTTTTGAAGCTCCAAAGACCCCCAAAATATGATTGAGTTGGTCATCAGTCCATCAGTTCAATGGCTGCCATTAGACTCTTCAATCAAAATAATTAAAACGAATTAAAAAATAAAATAACTAAATATTCATCATGCATGTAATATAAGGTCAGGGGCGGGATGTAAATAAATCTACCTTAGCGATCATATCCTTCTCTCCCGTCCTTTCTAAGGCCCGAATTTCTGGTGTCTCCAGAGTTACAATAATCTGTTTCATTCCTTGTCTAAGCAAACTACAGGAAAAACTGCAAATTTCAAATCTTGTGTGAGTAAAATCTTTTGGTACTAATATAAAGAAGTTATCTTTATTTTCTAAAAAGCCATACCCAATATTGATTGCAGTCTCCATCTTGTCTCCAGTCAAAACCCATATCTTAATCCCAGCTTGTGCAAGTTTGTCTATGCACTCAGGGACCTAGTAAGAACAATGAAAATACAGAAAATGTGCAATGTGAAATGCCATAATATTAACAATAAGAAAGTTGGAGGCTTATTGAAAAGGGCAACCGGAAACAAGCGAATAAATACAGGAGATCGACACATTCTGACCCTCTCAAACCTCCAATGGAGTGAATCCTTCGTTGGGTCACCCTAAACTCACACAAGATGAAAAGAAAAAGGTTTAACCATTAATAAACCTAAGCATTTCACTCACCCCATTTTGAAGCTTGTCCTCAACGGCTGTGGAACCAAGAAGAATTAAATCCCTTTCCATGCGATCTGTTACTTTATCAATCAATGAGTCCCTATCTGCACTAACTGAATTCTTTGCTTCATAGAATTTCCTATCAAATTCCTTGTATTCCTCTTCATCAAGTTCACGATAAGCAAGTACCAAAGTCCTTAGCCCTGCATCGGCATACACATTGATATGGTCCTTTGTTTCCTCTTCAAATTCACTAGCACTCTTGGCAAGCCTCTCAAACATGACACTGCATGGATTATGATGATACATTGCAATTAAAGTAGATGTAGGGATTTAAATGAGTATGGTATTGATGACAATTCCAATACCTGTCAGCGCCTTTGCATAGTAATAGTACTTTCCCTTCTTCATCTTTTATAATGACAGACATCCTCTTCCGAGTACTATTAAACTCCAAGACATTTAAAAGCTTATATGACCTGTAAAATTTAAAGTTAATAGAATGTGAGAAAAAAGGTGCTGACAATCCATAACTATCAATTCAATCACATATAAGATACAGTAAGCAATCAGGCAAGCATGCTAATCCACATTTCATGCATGCACATTAATAAATTGGAGAGAGGAAATTCAAATGGAAAGAGAGGTTCTCATCAAATTTTTAGCTAAAGTGATAGACTAACCTTTCCACCTTCCTTCCAGACCTAGGATCCAGTTCACGAACCGATATGCTTGTCTGTGTCCTCTGGTAAAATTCGAAACCAATTTCTTTGGCAGCAATTACAAATGCAGCTTCATCTGGCGATTCAGCTTCATATGAAATCTTGCCTGTGTTTTCATCCACATCAGGAATAGCTGTATGACAGGTTGCAAGAAGACGGAAGAACTTCTGGATGATATCTGCATTAGGTTCATTAACCCAGTTTCCGTTCATAATCCTTCTGTCCTTAAAATTAAAGCCTTTGACAGGGGAAGTCGTATCTGTAGCATCCTCATCGTGATTATAGATATTTCCATTTCCATTTCCATTGCCATTGCCATTAAGCATTGGCAGACCATTTCTGCCTTCCATAGCTCTTTCAGTTTCAGTAACTCCACTGCCATAAGCTGTTCCAGCCACAGAACACTTGATAAACTCCATTGAATTACAGGTCAAAGTTCCAGTCTTGTCAGAGAGTATAGTGTCGACTTGACCAAGCTCCTCATTCAAATTGGAGGTGCGGGCATGTGCTGGTTTATCAGCTTCTTCATAGTACATGTGAATGTCTTGATTGATGAAAATGCTCTGAAGAACTTTGACAATTTCAATAGACACATACAAGGATATAGGGATAAAGTAGTTATACAACATCAGTGCTGTCAAAAAGTGAAAAAATGCAGCAGCTGGTGCCCTTTTGGAATCGAAGAAAATATTCGAATCATCTGGTCTAAGATACCATCTCTTCATCCTCCCATTTTTCAGATCATCTTTAGTCATGATGCCAAAGATTATGGATCCAATAAATGCCAGCAAGAATAGAGTGCTAAACAACAGATATATGATTTTATCCATCTTCTTCTCAACTTTGCTTCTCTTAGAAGGTGGATCAACAGAATTTTGAATAACCTTTGAATCTTGACCAGTAAAGACAACAACCCCATATATAAATTCTGTGTTTCGGAGTTTGGAATCTCTCAAGAGAAGATTTTGAGGAGAAAGAGGATATTGTTGCATTTCAAAGTCCATGCTCCCAACAAAATTATACAGATTTGCATTTGGGTCTTCACATTTGATTGTAGCCTTAAAGTTACGGAAGTTAGAATCCTCATTTGCAAATGCAGTTACATCCAGTGCTTGCTTCACCTTCAGATTTGTTTCCCCATCAAGGTTCATTGTTTCTACATAACAGATTCCATCCTCATAGCAGGATGAAATCAAAAGCAGGTCAGCTGGAAAATATTGATCCTTTTCAACCTTCACTGTATCTCCAACCCTCAAAGTTTTCCATTCAGTATAATCGAAGACGCCATTGCCTTGATGAACTTTAACCTTTCTATTATTCACCTCAATATCCTGGATAAACACGCCACTAAAAAAATTAAGTGCAAAAGATAAACACGCCACTTTAGATCAAATTACGCACACTTTGACTATTTTCACTAGACAACTGCCTACCCTACTATATTGACCATTATGGTATTAACCCATATCCGTTAAGCACTCTATGATTTACATGAACTTTTGTTGTCTACTAGGTCAACCAAGCATAGTTAAAGACTAGTTAACAAACAAAAATGTTTTCTAAACTTAATGTAAAAAAAATTAATAATAATTAAAATTAGAGGACTTTGCCATGCTCAGTAGCATCTTTTTCATCCTTATAGATATTTCCTTAACATTTTAGCACATTAAGCAAAGTACTGTAAGACATTTCCCAGAATGTCAAAGTTAATCGTCACCTAACTATCAATCTACATAAATAACGGTGAAACATATACATAAATAGATAGATTATGAAAACAAATAAAATAGAGAACAAACATTACCTGTGCCTTTCGTCGGTAATCTTCAATACCTTCTTTAATCATAGTTGCAATAATGACTGCAACAAGAGGGATAATTGCACTGACAGCAGTATAAGGAGCAAGAGGAGTGAAGGCTAGAATACCAACAATCAGGAAGAAAAAATTAGCCACCCTCCTGAACTGCTCAAACAGGGACTTGGGCACAAAAGTGATGGGCGTGAACTTTGTAGACCTAATGGAATTGTTAACATAATTACGCATTCCAGCCTCCAAACAATCAGGTTCATTACAGAAAACCACCCGGGAGAATCCGGGCCTCCCGATTTGCGAATGATCTTCATCTTTCAATGAAGCTCTTCCACAAGCAAATGAATAGATCTTGCTTAGCCTTAGCTTCCTCTTTCGATTCCCAGTCCTCATTTTCTCCAAGAACAACACAGAATAATCTAGTCAAACACCACCACCAACACCAAGAACTGAAATTTAAGTCCCTCCTGGGAAAAATGAAGTTTATTCAATGATAAATGCCAGCTTCTTTATGCCTAGAAGTACCCCCAAAATCCCCAAAAAGGAAAATTTCAAATACAGTCAAACACCAGAAACAGTAACAACACAAAACCTCAAACAAACCAATTGAACAAGGAGCTAAATAACAAAACAAAACAAAACAAAACCCACTAAAATTCCTTATAAGGATCTGATAGAAAAGCCAGTTAAATGCTGGAAAAATGACCAGAAGGTATAGAAATAAGAAGAAGCAAGGCAAAGAAGTTTATTCAATGAAAAATGCCAGTTTCTTTATGCCCAGAAATGCCCCCAAAACCCCCAAAACTGAAATTCTCAAATCCAGCAAAACCCCAGAAACAGTAACAACACAAACCCTCAAACAAACCAATAGAAGAAAGAACTAAAAAGCAAAACAAAACAAAACCCACTAAATTTCCATAAAAGATCTGATAAAAAAGCTGGAAAAACGGCCAGAAAGCATAGAAAAATGGAAGAAACGTCGAAGCATAAAAAACTAGACAGCAAAGAAGAAAAATCAAACTATGTATTTCGCATTAATCAAGAGAAGGGCATAAATCGATAAATGAAAATAACAAATTAATAAATGCTCCAAACGAACAAATCAACAATCAACCAACACAAGTACACAATTTAAATGAAAATGAAGGCAGGGAAATTAACCTTGAGCCGTTGAACGAAGACTTCGATTCCATTTCTAGGATTTTTTGACTTTGAAATTTGGCTTTAATTATATCTCTTACGCGTGAGGTCTACTCCCCTGTACGACAATTTCAATTTCGGTCGTTTCTGGGAAGAGATTAATCGAAGAACAAAACAAGAATTTAGTAATATTATTATATTGCGGGAGAATTTTATACCAAACAAGAATTTAGAAATGACGAATTTTCGTGGTTTTTTTTGTTTAATTATTATTATTATTATTATTACTATTTATTTTCAATGTTATTAATATTGGTGTATATTTAAATAATAAAAAAGTCATGCTTCCATTTTTCATCTCCTAATTGTTGTAGGACTAAAAAAATAGTTTTCTGTTTCTTATTTCTTCTCTTTTCAAGAATAAATTTTTATTTATTGAATTGAGATTTGAAATTGTAGAAATTAAAATAATAATAATAAAAAAAATAAATCGTGAGCAAAGTAAAGAGAATAAAGTTGTAGACACGACGATAAATTTTTTTTTATAAAGCGCGACTCAACACATAATTCTAGTGTTAACAATGTGTACCTACTAGTAATTGAATATTAAAATTGATTATTGGTTCAAATCCTCCACAATACTTGAATTACAGAAGAATGTTGCAGGTGTGATCTTCATGCATAATACTATTCTTCTTATGGCAACATTTGATGGAAGGAATTTGTCTTGATTAACCAATATTTTGGTTCTCAATCTTTGTCTTTATATATGTTATTTGAAAATTCATTTCTTCAGTCATTTTCATCAAAATGTTAATATTTTCTTGTGGATTTTTTCATTACTTCTTCCATAATGTCTATTTCAATCATCATGATAAGCACTATGCCAAAATCAAGATCAAACAAATGGTTACGTCTAACTGCGAACTGTCATTAGTTGATGCCTTTAGTAGTGTCATTGCGTTGGTCACCAGTGTATACTATCTTGTGGTTCGAATTCATTATTAACTTGTGCAAGAGCTGCTTATCTTCATGACCGTTGAAGAACTTTTAGACAACACCACATTACGTTTGATTGGAGATAAGAGAAAGAGATGAGAGGTAGAGATAATCCAACTGAACGTGCCAAATTATTAACATGAAATTTCAGCAAATATAGTAGAACTAACATGATGAATAAAGGAGCCAAAGTACGTATAGCTAATAGTAATTAATATGCACCTTCAATAAAAAAAGGTTTCGAAATCACACCCTTAAAGGTTGTAGAGCATAAAAAATAACCCAGGTAAAGGAACAACAAATTAAAATTAGAACAAACTACAAAGGAAGCATGAAAAAGAACCAAGTAAAGGAACAACAAACTAATTGTTTCAAGAGTTGCAAGAAGAGGATTATTCAAAATCTGTGATTGTAATTTGAAGTTCAATTCTGATTTCCGTCTCTGTTTTGTGTTGGCACAAATTCCTTATCAAATTGATGATAGTAGGCTAGAGTTTGATGACCTGCCTTGTTACACACAAAATATTATACGATTGTTCATGTAACCATGTCCTCTGCCTCGTCCTCATCCTTGGTCACCATTTCTTTTATATTCATGATTGTCCATATTAACTTGCGTGTAACTCGACTATTGTCACGGGCGCATGACCCTATAACATTTGGATGTGAAGGAAATTCGTCAGAAATTAATTTCTAGATAGGTGACAACTCCTCTTGACCACTAGATCAGTCTTTGATGGTTTCGTCCTCTATCACCCTTTGAGTTACAAGAATTCCTTTGATTTTCACATTTTTCCTCCCTTGATTTTGCTGGCATTTATTGTTCCTCAATCAGTTGGTATTATGATAGGTTTGAGCATTTAGAAGAATTAGGATGAATATAGATATAGGTAATTAGTTAGGGAGTTTGTTAGGGATTTCAATTATAAATAGAGGGTAGGTGTGAGTGAGAAAGGCATCCAAAATATTCCATACCTTCTTCATGCCCTCACCTTCCATTTCTAACCTCAAATATCTAACAAACTCTTAACTAATTACTAAAAAACCCTTACTATAAATCCTACCATTTCTTAACTAATTACTAAAATACCCTTACCATTAATCCTACTACTCATGCATTCAACGAACTCTTCTAAATGTTTTGAAATTTAAATCTCCTTTCAAACATAAGGAGGTTGGATTGTATCATAGTCATAATGGCATTATATTCTGCATCAACACAAAGAAATACCTGAGATACTAGATTCCTGGACGTGATTGGGCTATCTGCTTGATCCAAATTATCTGTGTGACTCTTCATTATTCGCAAATAATTTTACCCACCTTTTCGAGTCCACTGCTGAAATACTTGTCGAAGTCGAAGATAGTCTTCTTCATGAAGTTGTATAGCCATCCAAGTCATAGTTGATCGAAAGTGACCCGCATTTTATACAGTAGATTAAGAATACTGCTGACAGCGGATACACCGCTTTCTAAACTTGAACTTTCAGTTGCAACCATAGAACTTGAAGACGATCCTTCTACTAAAGCATGAAGCAGTTGTCATCCTAGTGTGGTATTCGTTGAAGCATTGGCCATGGAAGAACTCTGATACCAAGTGAGCTTTCATAAAATTGCAAGAGGGATACAGAAAAATGCTCTTTTGTATTCGATAAATTTAACAGAAAAATTTAGGACCACACTCTATTTGACCTCACGAATATAAATTTTCATGCCCATCTATGTGGCTAAATATGGACCACACTCTATTTGACCTCACGAATATAAGCTTCTAAAATACAAGCAAATAAAATAGAATGTGGAACCATTGTTTCAATTTATAAACAAAAATCCATATAAGGTAAAGAAATAAGGAATGGTAAAAATAGAGTTAAAGTGATAGTTGTACCATTTGTATTGTTACAACACAAATAAAGGAAAATGCTTGTCTAACAGATCTTTTTTTTGTTTTGCTAAATATTCTAGAAGCTTTCTGGTCCACTAACTGGGTGAGCAATTGTATTTGACTTGATGTTGATTCATTCCCTCAATAAAGGGTTCAAAACTTGTCCTAGCTCATAGTAAATCACAAGATAACTAAAAGCATATGACAACCAAAAGAAACAAAATAACATTATTTAAACTAATACATTAGAATTAACACAAACTAAGGAGCCACAATGAGCATAGCTAATAGTAAATGATTATGCACCTTAGATCAAAAGTTTTGAACTCCCTCACCAATGTTGTTGAAAAATAAAAATCAACCTAAATAAAGGAACAACAAACTAAAAATTAGAATACACTACAAAGAAAGGTAAGCATATGCATGGGTTTACTTATTCGAAATCGACAAACCGGAAAATACAGTTTGGAGGAAAGTGAGGAGAATGAGGAGGGTAGCAGCAAAAAATGAGATACTAGACCATGGACTATTGAAATAATCACGTCTCAATTTAGCCATCGATCGATGCCACCATTTCCTACAGTAATCATGCAAATCTTTGCTCGTACCATAGTAGTAAAAATCATGTGGAATTGGGGTATATTTACATAAATTGTTAAACATTTGCGAAACTTCTTCATTACTACCACCAATAAGGTTGATTATAATTTCTGCCTTAACGAGTAAAGCCACATCTTCCTCTGTACTTATCAAACCATCCAAGAACTCAATATAATCAAGCACATTCTTCTTATCATCTCCTAATACGCGGTAATGTTCAAATGCCATCAAGTTTCTTACATAGATTTCAAACTCGTCGTGAATTTCAAAAGGAGGAATTTCGAGAACTCCATTTTGGAAGCTTATGTCCAGTAAGCTGTTGGCGTTTGTGGCTTTCTTTACTTTGATACCGGCCTTGGTGAGCTGAGATACAGTTGGGGGAAGAAGAAACTTTCTAGTCATCCCAGTGTTTTTCCCATACTCGTTTGTGTCACATGAGGGGATAAAGAATAAGCTTAATAAATCAATGAAGTGGTCAACTTGTTGGGTGAAGAGATTACTCGAAAGCTTGTAAGTGGAATGGTGTCCTATCAATCCATTGGATAAATATTCTGCCATAAGTCCTATAAAGGAGATTCCATCTTTCTTTTTCTCTTGTGGAAATAGGTCAAACAGATCCTGAAGAACAAAGAAAGGAAGTTGGTTCTCAAGCATTATCAAGTCGCGATTTATATCGAACCATATAGCTTTGAAGAACGAAAGATCAAACCCGTTTTGAGTATCAACAAAGCAATCGTTATTGGTTATAATTAGAAGCTCCATTATAAAGCAGCCATCCACGAGCATCATTTTCACAAAATCATCGCTCTTCATGCTTATTGGTTCTGCATAGTATCTACGAGCTTCGCTCTCCCAACCTCGAGCCTTTACCACAACATCCCCAACTCTACAATTTATACGGTGAAGATAACTGTTAAGACAATAACCTTTAAGCGGTTCCGTGGCCAACAAATCCTCTCGACCATGGTGAAAAGGGCCTATAGCAATGACTTCAGGAATATAAGCTTTAGAATTCATGTTTAGCAGCCGTTTGGGAACTCGATAAATGCTCCATTTAGAGAAATCAGGAGGTTGTTGTTGGATCACTTTTTCAATAAATTCTTCAAGGGTCGTATCATGATTTTGACATTGTTTTGTCATAACAACGTTTGAAATATCATTAGCCAAAGTATTGTGTTGATGCATCTCAATACGTGGTTGAACTACCCTATCATGTAAACAACAGAGAAACATTT
>JBBMKA010000020.1:5741694-5774013 GCA_037833695.1 Sechiopsis laciniata | reverse complement strand
TCAATAAAATGAGAATAATGGGTTGGGCTCATAAAAACGGCTTTTAAAAAATGAAAAAGCATTTTCACGTATCCTAGCTGTTTCTTCTGCGTATCTTCCTGATATTAAAAAAATAAAATAAAAAATCAGATACTTCAATTGTTGTATCTGATACGTATCTTAGGCGTATCTTGCTGTATCTGTGTTCGATACGTATCTGATACAAATTCTCAGCCCAAAATGGTGTGTCCGTGCTTTATAGGGATCGAGGCCCCCCAATAATGAACTTCTGTTTGAATCTAAAATGGAATGAGTAGTGCATTTCCAAATTTGAATTGTTGCACACTCAAACATGATATCTGATATAGTGTCATGAAGTAAATTTTCCATCTTTTTCAATTGAATTAAAACGTACCTTAAAATTAACTATATAACATGTCATTTGTATACTCTTTTTTTGTGATTTAGAAGCAAAGTTTGTGAGGTTGTGGGTGGGTCAACCGAGCATTGATATGAGCACAATTCCTTTGGCGATTCTCTATAAACATCCGGTACATTCTTAATTAATTGATATATTAGATTGCTTTTCATGAAACTTGTGTGCATTAACATAATATTTACTACACTTGCATAAAATATCTACTTCATACAAAGGTTTATAGTTTAGTGAGTTTAGACTCTGCTGCAATGTCTCAATGCCCCTTTCATGTATAAGGTTGTCTTTTAAGGCACGGGCAAGTGAAAGATGTGTAAAAATCGACATTTGATCTAATTGTAAATGAAAAGTGAAGTCTATAATTGAGATTATTGTTTGTTTTACGGGTAAAATATAAGTTTAGTCCCTATGATTTGAAGAAAGTTAGAGTTTAATCTGCTGGTTTTAAAAACTAGAGTTTAGTTCCTATGGTTTGAAGAAAGTTAGAATTCAGTCCCTATGGTTTGAAGAAGTTAGAATTTAGTCCCTATGATTTCAAAAATTAGAATTTAGTCCCTATTGTTTTATAAAAACTAAAATATAGCGGTGGTCGAAAGCTTGAGTTTTGAAGGTGTACTCCCCTCAAGGTGCCAGGTTTGAGACTCACCTATGACATTAATTTGTAGACACCACCCATGTTTTCATTCCTTCGATGTCTCTCGATGCCTAGCCTAGGGACGAGCATGGTTACTCCGGGTATAGTGGAGTGAAGCTCCGATTTCCCGGTTTTGAAAAAAAAAAAGTCCTTATCATACGTAATCGTTGGCGTATTAAATACATGGAAACTCACTATTCATGCATAAGTGATATGATTTTTTTGTTATATCAGTCACTTAACTCATAATAATTTGATAATTGACACATGGATATAACTAATTTTCAAGTACTTAATTCGCTAATGATTAGAAACGACGTAGACTATTTTTTTGGTTTAATCAAATCATAGGGATTAAATTATAGTTTTTAAAACCATAGAGATTTTTTAGGTTTAATAAAATCACAGGGAGTAAATTATAGTTTTTAAAACCATAGAGACTAGTTTCTATATTTCTTCAAACTATAGGTATTAGGGACTAACTCTAACTTTTTTGAAACCATAATGATTAAACTCTTTTCTTTTTTTTTTTTTTACGGGACAATGACTAAAATAATGACTAAACTCTAACTTTCTTCAAACCATAGAAACTAAACTTATATTTTACCCTTGTTTTATTTATTGTTTTATTTATAAGGCTGGAGGATCTTTTATACACCAAGTTTTTGGGTTCTTAGCTTATTGTAAGAACCAACACGAAATCAATTGTTACGTTGATTAATCATAAGTAGGTCATTCTCCTGGAATTGGAATGCTTTCGTTTTTGCTTTATAATTTAACCATCATGAATTTGTCTAGTAGTAGTCAAATAAGTCCTTGTAAATCATAAAGTGTTAAGAAGTTATGAGTTCAATCTATGACGACCATTCCTACGAGTTAGCTTAATAAACAAATGTAATAAGACCATACCATTGTCCCGTAAAAATAGTCAAGGTATACTTAAGCATGTCTACACACTCAAAGATATAAAAAATTGTTTGTTTTATTTGTAGTTTCTTTCTCTTTTTTGTTTTTATTTTTATTTTTATTTTCATTTTCCTTTGTATTTTTGCATTAGCCATTTCTTTAATTAAACATTTTTTCCCCTAAAAAACTCATTTTAATTAATTTACTTTTAAAAATTAGCTCATTTTTATGTGTAGAGTTACATTGTATATGTTTTTATCGTACAATTTTATACTTATCCTCCTACCACCAAATATATTCTAATCTATTAACATAATTGCAAAGGATCTTAGCATGGAAATGATCTACATATACAGATTACGTTTTAGTTGGGGAGATAGGGTCAATTTATTGTTGGAGCCTTCAACACACAATATTCCCTTGGATCAGGTAGTTGAAAAATTAATCAAATTCTTTTCAAATTTGAGTCTTACAACACTTAAATTTAGTTGAATTTGTAGTGTATGATTATCATTGCTCCATTTTTTCATTAGGGTGGATGTCTTGATGTAAAGCTAGCATCTGATAAGATATGGGTCTTAAAAGACAACACATTGATTAGTCTTGACTTGTTCCCATCCGATGGTCTTGGGTAAGTATCTGTCATGGGCTGCCTCAACATTTTTGTGCTTTATAACTTGTAAAATACTTTTTCTCTCTTTTGTAAACTCATTGTTTGTCTTGCATCATACATTATGCCTTTAAGAAAACCGTACAAATTTGATGATATTAAAGTTGATGGTTTCATATATGTAGTAATTATTGTAATTTCTTCTTATGTACAACTACAATTACAACGTGATAAAATGTGTTTGTATCTGTTGAACTATTTTTATTTCATTATTTCAATAAGTTGTTTCTTGTTAAAAAATTAGAGATAGTAATATATTTTTCATTTCACAATTATTGCATGAATCTTCTAATTCTAGACATGCAAGTATTTTTTTTTATGACCAGGAGTCACAGCTTCGCTCCCATATACCCAGAGCACCACTGACCTGCCCCTAGACTATTGCACCGGGATACATTGGAGGAGTGGAAACACAAATTGGGAGTGTCTAAAAATTAATGACACAAGTGAGTCTCGAACTTGGAACCTCAAGATGAGCATACCCTCAAAACTCAAGCTTTCGACCAACTGCGCCACCCCTTGGGGACTTTTAGACTTGCAAGTATTAGAACACAAGCACCCAAATACCAGCACAAATGGAAAAACCCTATCTAAACGAGAGTTCTTCGATTAGCAAGAGTTATTCTATTGAAAAATGATGAGTAACTCAGATAATAACAAGATAACCAAACACCCACAAAAACTATCTTCCCCCATTGTGAGAGACAAGCATCCTCTTAGACCTATGCCTAATCCAGCCAAAACTTCTCATGCCTTATCCCTCTGCCTACCTTGCTTTACATACGCACCACACACCCGTGCCAGGCCCACGACCTTAATAACTTTTCTGCCCTTTTACAATTCTACCCCTCCTCTTATACATATATGATATTGCTGGTCTTACAGTATTCTCTTGTATGCATTTGTATTACCTTTTTGTAGCTTATTTTGGATGGGGTTCCATCTTTTTGTAAAATCCTACCTAGGTGATTTGGTCCTATATGATTTGTTCTAGTTTATGCTGCCTATTCATCTAATAGGGTAGAAGCACAGTGCTACGTTTTGCAAGAAGAGTTTATTGCAGATCAGCTATTTCAGAGTGCTGATTATTCTTCTGATGCGATTCTTTGGGTTACACATTCAATATTTTCTTCTAAAAAGGTAAGTGTTTAGTAGTATGCTATTTTTTTGTTATTTGGAACTCCAGAGCCTTATCGTGTGCTGCTAAACCCCCCTTAGAATTCTCTCTCCTTTTATCTGCTTGGACACACATAGTATTTGTGAACACCTGTTTAGATGATTATATACTTGTTATCTCTTATCCCGGTGAAAAGAGAAATATATCTATTTTTTAAAAAAAAATAATTATATCTTCTCTTTGATTATATATATCTTCGTTACTTATAAAAAGAAAGAAAAGATCATTTTGCACAGATGAAGAGGAGAAATACGGATGCCATTATCTGAGAATTGAGTATAATAGATAGAAGCTTAAAGTGTATGAACAAAATGGATGTAAAAATTACCGCTATCCAAAAGTATGCATGCTATTGAACTTTGACTGATAGGTGCTTAAAGTTTAAGCCCATTAGGTCGGTTCCAGTGGTTTCTTCCGTTTCATTATCCTATAAAATCCTACTTATATGTTCTTTGGCCATTTGATCTTCCTTTCTCTTCGTTTAAATCAAAAGTATTTTTATTTATGATACCAAAAATATCATAAACATTCTCTTAAGTTAGATCAAGTTCTTAATCTTTCTTTCAGTTGATCATTCTCCTAAAATAATTTTTGAACTAGAACCTCAGATTTCTGAGGTTATGTTAGATTATGACGCTTATTACTGGTTTCTTAATGTAAATAAGCAGGATGAGGTTGTGCCGTTCATATCTTCTATATTCGTACACCGACTTCTTCAGCCTGGCGTTTACAATGAAGTGGCTCTTCGTGCGACTTTGCTGGAATATAGTAGGCACTGGACAGATTCAAACTTTCGAACCATGACCTCTAATGTGCTGAAACAAGAAATCCTCTCTCTCATTGAAAATGAGGTTCTTTTCACTCTCATATGTTGTCTTTATTTATATAGGTTCTTGGCTCTGTTACAGTTATATCTTATAGTCCATGTAGTGGCAGATTTCTTTTGTTTAAGCGTATTTTGATAAATTAAGATAAGTTTGAATTAGTAAGATGATTACTAAGGGAACTAACGGATGCTATTATCTTTTCTGTGCTAGGGAGCAACTGCAACTCCAGCTTCAATATACCTATGGTGGAAAAATTTCTGTACCCACTATATCCATCATTGGTGCACAGATAATGCACCCTCTTTTTTACTTATTGACCATACATCGGCTGCTGTAGGGTTAGTAAGAAGGAATTCAATATCACTTTTTAGATGCTTGGACAACGTTGAGCAACTTTTAGACGGTATGTTAAGGACTCCTGCCGTTAACTATAACACAAAAAACATAACTCATTTGCTATTTATAGTTTAAGTAGGAGAGCAGTCATAGTCATTTTTGTAGCTACCCCTTGATGAAAACCACTAGTCCCTTTTTATTATTTTTTTCATTGACGTTCAAGTTATGATCATCTGCTAGGTTTTTCTGGGGAACTTGATGAACTAGTAGGCCCTGACATTGATTGGATTGACAATGATTCAGATTCAGAACTGTTGTTAGAGGTCTTGAGATGTGTCATTAGTATTAGCCATCGGTTGGGAAAAACAACTTTAGCTATATTTTATGAGTCACTGACAAGCACACCGGTTGTTCCTTTTGGAGAAATTGTTTGTAGAATTTTGAAGATTCTAGAAAATGGATATAACTTGCCTATTGTAATGATTAAAAGGTCAGATCTTGAAGCTGGCTGTGGTTGGGAAAGGGAAGGGGCTGATAAGAAAAATCTTCGAAAGTTTTCTATTGAAATGATGCTATCCCTTCATACTTTATGCAAAAAAGGTGCCTCGTGGGGCAGGGTTTTAGATGTCATTGAGAGTTTTCTCAAATACTTTGTTCCTCGGAAGATGTCTCACAAGTTACAGCCTCAAACATCATCAGATATCAATACCTCCATCTTGGTTCATGCCACCTCTCAAATGGCCAAGGTTATGCTTGAGTCAGCTCTAGACATCCTGTTGTTTCTAAATTATATGGTTTCCGTCAGTGGGCAGGTCAGTTCTTTGCTCGTACATATTGCTGATTCGACATGTGTTGCATCACCATTCTATTGAATAATATGAGCATGTTTTTTGTTTATTTTTCTTAAAATATCTCTTTTAATTAATTGAGAACTGCATAAATTTCAATATTACATGCTTTAATTCTATTTAATTCTGATATATCCGTTCTGTTATTTTTTTGGTGACTTGGACAGATTTAGTGTCTATTTCAAACATGTTGATATTTTCTTCTTACTTTTTTTTAGAATAAACACTTTTTGTTGATATGTGAAAAGTGATGAAAATTAATGTCAAAGTTAGAGTATTCTCCTATCTAGCAAATTAGGAAGTTTTCCCTTTTTATTGTAATCTCTTGGATCTAACGTTTAGGGCTTTTTGATTAGGCTAGAATATATTTTCTTTTCTTTGAGATTCTCTTATTTAATTTGATGTCTCAGATTGCAATATATATATATATATAATGTAAAATAGTGAACCTTCATTTCACAGTGAGATGAAATTACATAAGAGGCCACAAAGTTGGGGTGTACATGGTTCGAGTTGGGTTGGGTTAGAGGAATTTTTTAACCAACCCGTTCAACCCTATATATTCGAGATACCTTTCTTCCTATATATTTTTGTCGATAGATGGAGAAGAGAAGAGGGTTTCGACATTGATGAAGGGAAGCTGGTGAATAGTAAGAGTTGTGCAGTGCCAGTGGGCCACCTTTCTTCCTCCCTAGTGCTAGATCAAGTTTTTAGAACTTCTATGTTTTTTTTTTTGAAAAATGGAAATAATAAAAAGAGCAGTCTAGATTCTATCCGCAATAGGACTTGTTTTTCTTCCTGATGGATCTTTGAGTATAAGATTCCTATTGTTGTCAATCTAATGAAAAGTTTCCAACATGATCTTGTTTTCATAAATTGTGTTATCTTTTAGAATAACTTACCATGCTCTTAGCCTTTTATTCTATTTCATGGAATGTTTGACTGGTTCACTTAGCATTTCCTGCTGATGGATCTTTAAGCAAGTTCCTGTTTTCATAAATCGTACTATCTTTAAGAATATTTTACGATGCTTCTATTACGTTGAATATTTGAGTGGTCCACGTTGCATGCAGATTGGCTTACTCCATGATGATTCATCGAGAATAAAACTTGAGTTAATTCCAATGATTGAGGAAACTATTTATGAGTGGCACATTATTCATTTCCTTGCTATCACACCCTCTGAATCAGCTTCAGTTGAGGATTTTAGTTCACAACTTTCACTTCTACAAATTGGTAGGTGTAAGGTGGTTGTTGCTGGTATTATCAACCGTGCGAGATTCTTTATGATTTCATTTCTGTATTTTTTGTCTGCCGTAGGAATTTGTACACGCATTTGAAAGGAAGTCGAAGTGCTAATCAAACTTTGAGAGCACATTCCTTTTTCTTTCGTTATTTCTGTTTCACTGCTTTCACCCAGAGCTCATTCTAGGGGGAATGTGGCATCTGCTTGCATGATATTATCTCTAATCTTCAAGTTTTGAATTAGGAGTTTACACATCACCTAGATTATTAGGGCTTAGGGAGATACTAATATGGTGTTCTTTCCTAGACTAATAGTGATATTTGGACTTTCATTAGGTTCCATGTTTCTCTTTGAATCTTAGTTACCAAGCTTATTTGTAATTTATTAGATTGAAGACTATTTACATTGGTCCCCTCTTTTTGGGATTTTTTATATAAAAAATCATAGTTTAATAATACTTAGATGGAAATTATGCTGCTATGTTGGAGATACTCACTTCATGGCAATTGTACTATATTGGAAAGGTGAGGATTCTTCAACATTTTTATAAGAGATATGAGTTACTTCCCTTGTTGCCAATTGGTTTTGAGGTGGAATCCAATATTATCTAATATGGTATCAGAGCCCATTAAGCCCAAATGGGTATTCAATCCAATAAAAATGAAATTTTTCATTGGAATAATGTTATTGTTGAATTATGTTAAACCACCAATCAACCCAAAAGCTTAAACTTGTGGGTTGGGATAAATTTATTTATATCAACCAACACTCCCTCTCACTTTTGGGCTTGAAAATTTGAGAATAGCCATCAACTGAAAATCAATTAAGAGATGAAAACTCGGCAGGGATTTGAACTCAAGATCTCCTACACTGATATCATATTAGATAATATGGGATTCCACCTCAAAACCAATTGGTAGTACGGGGAGTAGCCCATATCTATTATAAAGATGTTGAAGACTCCCCATCTTTCCAATGTGGGAAAAGATGAGTATCCAACATGCCCCTTCAAGAAGATGTCATATAGGAAAGACCATCTTGGATTGGATCTGAATTTGTGGATCGAAATACTCGCTTTGGCTTACTCACTTGGGTTGGATTCGAATTTTTGGGATCAAATACCCGTGTAACCTTTTGCCCGCTTAACTCAGAAAAAAAAAAAAAAAAAAAAAACTTTTGACCGCTTGGGTGGGGTCCAAGTCACCCTTAAATTTTTAAGCATTTGGGTTGGATCGGACTTCAGGGGACTAATACCCACATGGAGTTCTGATACCATATGGAATTATGTTAAACCCCCAATCAACCCAAAAACTTAAACTTGTGGGTTGAGATAAATAAATTAACTCAACCAACAATTATTTTTCTAGATTTGGTATTTTATTTATTTATTTTGTTTTACCTTTACAGATACCAATGGAGGTAAAGAATTGTGGAAGGGGAAGCTTGGAAAATGTGACTTTACATTGGCTTCTTTACTTATGTTAAAGATCAATTCTTCAGCTGACGGGTCCATCTACCTGTCTTCCAAGTGTCTTCTTAATCCGCAGGACATTGTCCTTGCAACACACAATTTTACCAGCTGGGTTATTTGGGGGAACAGTAGAGAATCTTCATCCTTTTTAAATACTTCCACTGAGCTTGCACTGGTACTGCTAAGGCATGGCCAATATGATGCTGTTGAGGTTGCCTTTCTGCTATATACTACACAATTTCCTTGGCTTAATGAGTGTTTGTCATGCCATTTAAGTGTCATTATTATTTTTTAATAATCAAACACGACTCGAACATGCCTCGGACACGAGGATATTTTAAAACACAGCCTTGGTCTTTGAGTCCAAATGTTATTGGCCTAGACCTAAAATAATTAATTTTATAAATACAATTAATTAAATAACAGATAAGAACAGAAACCTAAATAATAGTCACTTCTATTTATCACTAAATAACTAATCACCTATCCCTCTTCATTTGAAAAAAAAAAAAACCATTCATCATTTTTGGAAATACTCGTTTGCTACCCGGGCTCAACCGACACCTATTTTAGGTGTTTCTTTTTAAACTCGAGAACATGTTTTTGGAGGGACAGAATGATGAAGGTAGAATTATAAATTTAGGTTATCTTGGGTAAATCTTAGGTTTACCTACTGGGTTCCCATTAATAATTTGATCTAATTTCCAATTTGTTTCAGAATCTGTAAGGAAGTTAATTCTCTTTTTTATTTTTATAACAACACTGAGCTTTCATTGAGAAAGAAATGAAAGAATACACGGACATTCATAATTCAAGCCTGCAGAAAAAAGGAGAAGGCTTCTAATCCAACACGATTTGACCTACGAATGATACATTGTTCTTTTTTGTTTCTTTATGCTCTTCGATCCCTTCCCTTCCCTTATACATTTTTATTTTCTACTGTGCTCCCCCCAAAAAAGTACCTGCTCAGTGTGGTGAAGGCTCAATCTCAAAATGAGAAGACATCACAATGTTTGCAAGATGCGGATGGTGGGTGGTGTATAATGCATCACTTGCTTGGCTGTTGTCAACTTGCTCAAGCACATTCTAAGTTGCACGGAATCTTGAAAGAGAGGAAGGTTCACGAAGCTATATGCAGTTTTTTCAGGTATTATACGTGGCTAAATATTTTATAATGTTATCCTCCTTGCCAGGAGTTGCATCTCCTGATTTTGGTTTTATGGTTGAATACATTGTTGTTCCAAGCCAGCAATGTATCATATAGAATCTCGTTTGTGATTATCTTTTTTTTTTTCTTGATATTCATGATTGTCCAGGCTAGCTTTTGCGCATCTCGACTAATGTCACGGGACATACCGCCGGATCCTACAACATTTGGATGCCAAGGAAACCCGTAGGAAATTAATTCCTAGGTAGATGGCCACCATTGATTGAACCCATCACCTTATGCACCCCAAGACCCTTTTTAACCAATTGAGCCACTCCATGATGGTTCTCGTTTGTGATTATCGGTAGAATTTTATCCCACATATTTCAACTTGAAAATGTAAATAATAAACAAGAAGAAACTCAATATATTCTCTTATTACTTTTTCATTAACAATGAAATTAGTATATTCATTTATTACTAGGCGATTTCACTTTTTTGTGATTGTTTTATGCAGAGCTTCATCTGGAAACAGATCTTCCCAGGCTTTGCAGAGTTTGCCTCATGAAATGGGGTTGTCTTCCTTCGACTCTAGTAAGTTTGTGGAATAAAAATTAAAAGTTTTTTTTTACATCTGACATTTTATTCTTTCTGGTGTATTTATTCACCTATACACCCCACTTTCTTTCAGCTGGTTGTTTATCGAGTACCACATGGAGGTTCCATTACTATCAGTGGGCAATGCAATTGTTTGAGCAGTATAATATCAGCAAAGGAGCTTTTGAGTTTGCTCTTGCTGCACTTGAGCTAGTGGAAGAAGCTGGAAGTCCTCCAAAAGACAACTACTGTGGTAAACTTCCTTTCAACGAACCTGCCATATCTATCCAAGGACGGCTTTGGGCAAATGTCTTCAAGTTTGCTTTGGATCTTCATCAATTCTATGATGCATCTTGTGCAATAATTTCAAATCCGGATGAGGAGAGCAAATATATCTGCTTAAGGCGTTTCATAATTGTTCTGTATGAATGTGATGCCCTTAAGGTTCGTTGCCTATTTCCTTTCAGCATAATTTTTACCATGCCTTGTATAGTGAAAACAAAGATATCACATTCCAGATATTATCTTGCTTGGTTTGGGCGTCTTCATCTGCCATGGTAATAATATAAAAAAATGTTTCTTTTGGTAGGTGTGTAACTAATAAAACCTATAATTTCTTTTATTTATTTTATTGTTTTTGAAGGAAACAATTTTTCATCGATGAAATAAAAAAAAAAATAAAAAATACTCATGACTATCAACAACTTGCATGAGAAAGATGACCAGTAAAACAACTAAATACATGAATGAAAAGCCCACTAAATAGATCTTAAGGCAAACCAAAAGACCTAGAACAACTTATATTTATTTTATTAATTCAAGATAACGCGTTGGCCGGATCTAGTGGCCAAATATGAGTCAGAGAAATCTAGAGATTATGGGTTCAATCTATGGTAACTACCTACTTAGGAATTAATTTCATGCAGATTTTTTTGAAATTAAATGTATTAGAAAGCTGGCTAAAGACACTCATTTATTTATTAGTTTAGGTTTCTTTTAAAACAAACTAATTGTTGATGACTTTGTCTGCCAGTAGCTATGCTTGGTTAATTGTCCTTCATTACATAACATTAATTGTGTACTCCATGTTCCCAAGGGGCGGCTCATTGGTTGAGGCTTGGGGCTCTTAAAGCATGTTTCTTTGGAGGTCTCGGGTTTGAGATCCATTAGTTGAGTTTAATTATAAAATCCTTTGTTGTCTCCTGGGGTGTGGGTGCTCCCGAGTATGTGGGAGCGAAGCTCCGATTCCTGATCATCAAAAGAAATTAATTGTGTACTTCTTGGAGTTAAAAATAATAGATTTGTATTTGATAACAAGAACCGTGATTGGTTGTAGCAACCTAAAATTGTTTTTAAAATTTAACAATTCTGAAAGTACGAATGTCTTTGAAAGAATTAATATTTAAATTATATAAAACATTTTTTTTTGCTTCTTGTATTCGCCATCAAGGGTTGCACAAGTTCATTTGAAAGGAAATTATGAGTTCTTTTACGATGGCCAATATGAAAATCCTTATTATTCTCGAGCTCCTCCTTTATTTTCATCATCCTACATGCGGGTAATCCCGCTATTGGTATGTCACTGTTGTTGAAGCGAAGAGCTTAGATTCTTGTTGGTCCTCAACAATGAAGGATACGAGTAAGGTATGAGAGATCATTGATGGAAAGGAAAAAGTTACCCG
The DNA here is from genome assembly GCA_037833695.1 of Sechiopsis laciniata. NCBI lineage: Eukaryota > Viridiplantae > Streptophyta > Magnoliopsida > Cucurbitales > Cucurbitaceae > Sechiopsis > Sechiopsis laciniata. Next base: position 5,762,057 of record JBBMKA010000020.1, on the reverse strand, counting down.
AATGGGTTTTGTGGAAGAGTCAATTGAGTTATTGATCAACGCGATGGTAACCTTAAAATGCTAAAGTTTGCTGCAGTTTTGGTATTCTCTGTTTTTTTTTTGGATTATTTTCTTTCAATATTTTGTACTCTGCTTCAATTTTAAGATATTCTTGAAGTAATAAGAGTATTTCCTTCTTTTTTCTCTGCTTAAGATGAGTCTCTTAATGATCAATTGACAGATTCTTTGTTGTGGTGAATTGCCATTCATTGGACTAGCAGAAAAGGTAGAGCAGGAGCTTGTATGGAAGGTAATGGTATTTCTCTTACTAGTCTGTTTGGTAAAAGATAAAAACAGTAAGGGGAAAAAAAAGAAAAATAATGCTTTCAGGCAACTCATATCTGGCCTTTCTTAATCACAATACAGGCAGAACGTTCTGATCTCTTGTCAAAGCCAAGCTTGTATAAGTTGCTGTATGCTTTTGAAATACACCGACATAATTGGCAAAAAGCAGCTAGTTATATTTATCTTTATTCAGCTCGTTTGAGAATGCAAGGAGCTGTGGGAGATAACCAGTTCAGTTCATCATTACTGCTTGAACGTTTGAATGCTCTTTCTGCTGCTATCAACGCATTGCATCTTGTTCATCCTGATTTTGCGTGGATTGAACCCCCAGTTGAAAGAGATGCTATCCAAAGCAAGCACTACCCAAGTAAGAAAGCTAAAAGAACTGTCGACGAAGAGTGTGAGTAACGCTTTATTTAATGAATTTTATTTCCCTAGTTCTTTTCTCATTTCCAGATCTAATTTGTCACTTTCTGTTCTCTGTATTTGGATGGTATTTATTTTTCACTGTTTTCTAGTCATACAAACATTCTGTTATCCTGTTTTGTTTGAGAAGATGGCTTCTTTTTTTTGGCATAGTTGCAAAAGATGATACCAAGCCTCAGAAGCGGCATGCGTATATCGATAAGAAGCAACTGGAAAATGAATTTGTGCTAACTTCATCACAATATCTCCTTTCCTTAGCAAATATCAAATGGCCATTCACCGGTAAGGATTTTTTTTTTCTTCGACTCTCCAGTATACCAATTAAGGTAAGCATATGGACTATTCATTTCTGCTAGCCTTTAAATTTATCTAATATATTAAATAAATTGCACTAACCTCAACTGTTTTCCTGCAGACTCTCGTTTCTCAGGGATTCATGAGGCCCCTACAGAGTTAGTTGATCTTCTGGTTCAGAACAATTTTTATGATATGGCATTTATTGTTGTAATAAGATTCTGGAGAGATTCAGAACTAAAGAGGTATTTGATCTTCGTTTATGCTGTCATTGCATTAAAATATTCCATTGATTCAGCTCAGAATTGCATATCTTGAACTTTGTTGACTCAGGGAGTTGGAAAGAGTTTTCTCTGCCATGTCATTGAAATGTTGTCCTAATAGATCAAGTTCATCTGAAATTCGGCAAGTGCTCATTTTATTTTATCATTTTGAGTCGGATCATTTTAGTTGTTTTTTTCCTTGCTAACTTGTATATTGGACTTTAGGAACGATGCCAGAATAAATAGTCTTCTATTGATATCCCAAAATGGCGAAGGTGATGCTCATGGTTCACTTGATTTGCTTCCTAGTAATCAGCATCTCAATGGAAATAGTCATTGGGAAACTCTGGAACTTTATCTTGTACGTACCTTCATATTATTTCATAAATGATGCTTTAAGATTTTCTCTAATACTTTTGTCTGCCCCCAAGAGGTGGCACAGTGGTTGAAGACTTGGGCTTTGAAGGTATGTTCCCCTCAAGGTTCCGGGTTCGAGACTCACCTACGACATTACTCCTTCGATGTCTTCGGTGCCTGGTCTAGGGACGGGCGTGGTTACCCTTGTTTCAAAAAAAAAAAAGATTTTCTCTAATACTTCTGTCATCTGCTTTTTGTACAAAAACATAATTGATCTTTCGGCTAATATCTGGCAAAGTATATATAGATATTTAAGAGGGTCCTTAGTGTACGACTTCATTTGCAACTATGAATTTGGAGAGATAGGGAAATGACATTTAGATTGTAAATTACGAGTCAATATTTTACCAGCAAGGTATCTGTCAGAAATAGATTCAAATTCAGCATCGGCTTCTATTTGGGAAGGAAGGTTTCAAATCTTAAATTCGATTTCTCAAGAGGGAGCTGAAAATTAATAGTTGTAAGAAAAAGAAACAGGGAAGAGATTAACATTAGATAAACAGGTTCATTACAACATGGAATACTTTTTCTTTTCCAGACTCGGTTTTATTCTAGTGATGAAAATTAGAAAAGAATCATGGAGCTCTAGTTCGATCACTCTTAAGTATACCTTTTCTTCAAAAACACCCGAAAAAATATGTTACTGTCTCAATTTTCTAAATAACCTCACAAATGTATCCCACCATTTAGATTACAACTTTCAAAAACATATGCCCTTGAAGTAACTTGGGGCTTGCCGCATTGGTGCTGTGATGCCATGGTGCTTGGAATGGACGCATGTGACACATAGGATGTGTCATGAGCATGGGGTCAAAATTGCAGTGCCAAACTCTTAACTTTATTCCAAGGGTCCAAGATGATGGATGAGTGTGCAGTTTCTTTTAATTTATTTTCTTCGTTGAACTCGTTTCCCTTGTAAAATGGAATACTAGTGTGCATACTGCTTTATTAATTGGCTGTTGAGAGTCAGTAGCTAACACTTACCAAAGATGAGAGCTACAACTAACGACCAACCAATTAATTAACAATCTTTACAAGTGAATTTGTGAGGAGAATACTCAAGAATACCCATGCCTTCTATGATATCTATGCATCTTATAAATGTTGTTCCCCATCTTTCCATTGTGGCATCCTCAAGTGACATTATTGGTTATTCTATAGAATGTTCGGCAATGTTATATGATGACGTGATGGTTCTATGTGTCACCACAATATTTTTGTAAAAGTTTTTTTTAACGTTCATGAACTTATTTCATTTATATTCTTGTATCTTTTCTCTTGAATTAGACATATAACGGATCATTCTAATTCCAGTTAAGAGTTCAGACAACTTATTCATGCATTTTCAATTATTTATTTATTTTTGGGGTAAGGACCAAGTTCTTTTACTCTATAATTCTTTTTTTTGTAGTTTCTATTTCTTTTGAATTGTGTTAAACCACCAATCAACCCAAAAGCCGAAGCAGATGGGTTGAGGTAGATTTCATTATATCAACCAACACTCCACTTCACTTTTTTTTTGAGTTCAACAAAAACATCCTCCCTCACTCGTGGGCTAAGAAATTTGAGAAATACTCTACAAGTGGAATTCAATTTTAAAGACGGATGGAATAACTTGTCAGGACTCGAACTTAGGACCTCCTGCTCTGATACTTATGTTGAATTATATCAAACCACCAATCAACCAAAAAGCTTAATACTTTTTATATATCTTAACCATTTACATTCAAAATTTGCAGGGAAAATATAAAACTTTCAACGCTAGATTGCCTTTTATTGTTGCTGAAACACTTCTCCGGACAGATTCTCAGATGGAATTGCCTCTTTGGCTTGTTCTTATGTTTAAGGTTTACCCCTTTTGCCACTGGTTTATATTTTAGTCAATTTTACTGAATCACACCTTATTTTTGTCTCTATCGTTTAGTGCAATTCTTGTTTAAATTGAGGTTTACTTGAAATAATTTGTATTTGAAGCGCTAGGAGATAATAAGTATTCATAAGATTAATGTACGAATGCACTAGGAGATTGTTTTGTCTGTTAATCGGTCTTTTTTAATTTATTTTTTGAGTACTACAACAATTACGGGGGGAGGATTCGAACTCATGACCTCTTGGTCATTTGGGAATACATTAATGCCATTGAGCTTGTGCTCTGGTTGGCAATCGGTCTTTCTTAATTATCAATTCAGTATTATTCTTTTGGATTGAAGTTTGTTCTGGTAGTTAGTTGTGACTCTTTTGAACGCCTGTTTTCATATGACATGGTAAAATCTTTCATTTTTAAAAATAAACAAGTTTTAGATCATGAATTATGATTGGGACTCATTTTTTCTCAGGGAGTGAGCTTTAATGTTGGTTCTGTATCATTCTTTTAATACAAAGACAACAAGTTCTATATCATCAATCAAAAATTTTCTTCTTTTGATTTCATTGTATGATATTTCTGTTTGCTTTGTTCGGCAAAATACTAATGATATTATGGAAAATTCATATCTGTAGCTGACATAACCTTTCTGCATTCTCATTTCGAAATGCTTTTCTAGCATGGATGAACCTTGAAACTATATAGCAAAACTCTTCTAATTCCCATCCCAATAGGGAAATGAATCAACAGCTTTCTCTCTGGGAAGTGAAAAAAATGCTCATAAGCCTCTATATCAATTGATATATTGTGATACTCTGAGTCTAGTAGTAGACTATGATCGTGCTCGTTGTCTCATTTGTTCTTAACAAGCTACTATATGCAATTTTTGTCTGGATACAAACTTTCAGTAGTTTCCCTGGATATGGGATTATCTATATACTACAATTTATCCAACAATATGATGACAGGATGGTCAAAGGGCAAAGGCATGGATGATGACTGGTGAAGAATCAAATCGTGCATCGTTGTTTCGATTATATGTTGATTATGGACGATATACAGAGGCTACACATCTGTTGCTTGAATGCATGGAATCATTTGCATCAATGGTAAATTGTGTATTGGCTTTTTATATCTAAAAATTCTATTAATGACTTAAGTGCAGATTTATTTATCTGGGTAATTGGAAGTCCCTCTCTAGCCAAGGAATTGCCCTTCACATATTATTTTAACTCCAATTTGATTAATATTCTTTACTTGAACCCATCAAAGAACAATTGCTTACAGATCAACCTTGAAGCATTTACTATGTTAATTATGTCTAGTGATAGATGTCATATGTTCAATTGGTTAGAACTTAGAGGTTTTGAACAATGTTTAGTGATAAATTCAATTTTTTATTTGAACAACATTATATTTTAACCGAATGAATAATGTAATGGTTTGTGCATTATATCTCTTTTTCATGTTTTCAACATTTTCTGATGAATTTTGGATTCTCTGGGCCATAATACTGAAACATGTTTCAACTTCCGCAGCCACCAGCAGACTTAATTAACCGAAAAAGACCATCCTCTGTTTGTTTCCCGTACACTGCTATTCAGTACTTATGGTGCAGAATAGATGAATCGATCCGCTCAGGTCACATGGTAGATGCTTGTGAGAAGCTGAGAAACCTATTGCATGGTGCTTTGTTGAATTATCTGAAGCTGGTACATTATATTTTAATGATTGACCTGTTTCTGTTTACAACCATCTTGTCAATATGCCAAACTTTTTTTTTTATTATAAACCTTTTCAGCTTAAAGTTGAGGCAGATGATGTCCTATCTGCGGTCGCTTAAGATATTCTGGACTATTTCCAGCTGTTTCAGTGATGCCAGGCAGAGAAATTGATTAGCTTTGATAATCCAAAGGAGCTAGTTTGTAAGCTTAGAACCTGTTTTATTTTAATTATTATTTATTTACAAATTGATTTGCTGATTCTCCTCCTCTCACTTTGGTGTCTTTACAGTTGAATATCAAAGGCCAGGGGCATGCTATCTATTCTTGTATAAGAAAGCTCCTATGTTTGATGAACAGGTTTGGATATTGTCCTAACAACTATAAGCATCCACGTGCCATGGATACGCCTTAGATTGGGGCGGTTTGCAATCGGTTATTGGTTTCTTTCGTAGGCTTGTGAATCTGGTGTTTATTTTTGTTTATTTACAACCTTTTTCATGATGTAATCATAGACTAGAAATCTCAAGTAGGGAAGAAACATGTAAATGCAACTATATTTTTTAAGCCCGTGCAGCAAACTTGGCAGAACCAAATCTTCAATGACATTGTTAGATGCTGCGACAATGCAGTTCCAAGTGCCATATAATCTATTGTCCAGTCTCTTTTTATAACTCATCTTCATCTCAGAAGATCTCTTATTTAGCTCAACAAAGACTTGTTTTATTTACAATAAATGAGGCGAGCAGATTCTTCAACTCAAGAACAACTTACTCATCTAAAAAGTTCAGTGGGTGATTATTTAATAATAGGTTAAATTATAAATTTGATTGTTATGATTTGAAAAGTTAAATTTAGTATTTCTATCTTAAAAGTTGGACAAAGATTGAAGAGAAAAAGTAATAAATATTGTTTAGCTTGTAGATGGTGTTTGGATGTAGAGTTGTAGAGTGATTATAAAAGAATGGTTATTTTGAGTGATTAGAAATTAGAGTTTTAGTAATAATTTGTTTGGATGTAGTTATTTGTAGAGAGGTGGCAATTAATAGCTCATTTGGATGATACTTTTTGTAGAGGGATCGTAGACAATTGACTTGTTTGGATAATGCTTTTTGTAGAGGAGTTGTAGACAATTGCTCGCTTGGATGTGACAGTGAGTGATTATTTTGAAAGGTTAAAAATGAAGACTTAGACTTGAATGATTAAAAATGAATAGTTAGAAATGAATAATTATTTTAAATGGTTAGAAATGAGTGATTAAAAATGAATTATTATATTGAATAATTAGAAATGAGTGAAGTGCAAAATTACCTAAAGCCAGAACTTTAGATAAATATATTATCCAGGGTAAGTACTTCAATCAAATCATAATACAAATAAAAATTTACATAATATTGTAAGTAATTAAAACAAAGTTCATAAAAAACGATAAATTATCAAGATAGTTGGCAACTGCACCTATTTTTAAATTCTCAAAAAAAGAAAAGAAAATAAAAACTACACCTATTTTTATGGGTTTATAGATAACAATCTTTTAAATTAAAATTCAATTTTAAAGTTTTCTACCAAACACATTAAAAAAGACATCATATATATATATATATATTTGTCTCTATTTTCAAACAAAATAAATGGATGGTAGTAAAAAAAAAGAAAAGAAATGGGTGTTATTCTTGTCCAAAGTGATGCAACAAGAGGTTATGCAATGAATTAAATATTCTGAAAAACATGCGAACCATATGATAATTAAAAATATAATACGCCAAGCCCAAGAGTATGAGTAGTGAGTACCCTCTAAACGAATGATAATTACATGGTAAAAAGATATACTTCCAGTCACAAATGAATGATACATTACATTCAACCTCAGGAAGTTTAAAATACCAAAATTGTTTTTCATATGCTAAAACTAAAATGGGCGAAACCTTTAGGAAATTATATAATAAACTCAAACAAGCGAAAAAAGGAAAGAAAATGCTTCTTAAATTAACCTTATCCAGGTTTCAATAAGATTGTAAAACTAGAATGATTGAATGGAATATATAGCACAGCACAGCTCATCTCAGAAATCCTCCAAAGCGGCAAAGAGGTTAGAATTGACGTAGTCGTTATCCACCAAGCTCACCAAGTAATAGCTGCTCTGTATCTGAAATAAATAGTGAATAGTGAAGTTCCTTATTGTCAGTATAACCAAGAAAGCTTCTCAACTTATATAATTAGTTATACTATAAATTATAAATTTGGTTTGTATGATTTTAAGAAAGTTATAATATAGTCTCTGTAGTTTTAAAAACTAGAATTTAGTTTCTAATAATAGAGAAAGACAAATTTGGAGAAATGTTGTCTAATTCAAAGTTCTTGTCAACTGTCCATAAACACTGATTAAGAACATAAAAGATTTAACTAGAGCACCAACCTCATCGAGCAATTTTCGGGACAGGTCACCCTCGGGATACAAGGAAGCCCACCCCCTCGACCAAATCCCAAATGCCTCATCTTTCCATATGTGAAAGCTGGCAGGATCAACCACGGTTGGCTGTATGATCTCCTTAGCAGGGAAAACTCCCCATGTAACAGCATTCACATCCTTTTCAGTGATGTTGGATACCCAAATGCCTTCTTTGTTCACCGCCATGTAGGTGAAAGATGGATGAGCCCTGCATTTGTCAACAACAGTATCCAACGTTTCCCTCGAACAGAAAAATTCGATGTACGCCTTTTGATAAACGTAACCTCCTGATCCGCCCCATCCTGTCAATCAGAATAAATCGTCCCAACACTGATCAGATGACTCAATAAGCATAGCATTACCACGAATCTCAGAAGTGAGCTGAACTAGAGTATTTCTAAAAAAAACGTAAACATTTAACTAAATGAATGAAAAGGTTAAAATCTATGAGATCACATGTAGGATATTCCAGCTAGAATATAATAATTTTCTTAGCAAAAAATTCCTTGGGAGATACTCCTCGCCCTAGACAGGGCGAATCAGATCCCATGCATAAACATAATTGTTAGAATATAATCTACTCATGCTTATAGTTTATACTTTCGTCTAAATATCGTGCTTACTAATGAATTAGAGGAATAAAGTGTTCCACAAGATATTATTTTCCAACAACTTCCAAGATGGGTAAAACCAAAAGGATTGGATTTTGGTAGGATATTGTTTACACGTTTGCATCTATTCACTTGAGCATTTAAAAGATAGGCCTGATACCGGTTTCTGATTTTCAAGAGGAATGTGAATCGAAAGAAGTGAAGTGTGCTTCACTTGAGCATGGTAAATTTTCTGCCCTTCTCCTGTAATGCCTGACACTAAGTTATAGTCACTAGAATTCCATGTACAGGTTATCATGTAATTCTTTATAGATCACTCAATGCATGATGATAGCTTGGTTTCTTTGTTAAAAAAGTGATTTGGTTTGGTTTGGTTTGGTTTGAAACCAAGTCTCTAAGATAGTTAAATGTTTACTTCAGGTGTTGAACAATCAAAAAGTTTATAAGTGCAAAATTTAGGAACCAGAACAAAACCAGAATGAAAGTAAAAAGAGTAAAATAGGACTCAAACCATTTGTTATCTTTATACATTAACTTCTTAAGTTACTAGCCAGTCAAAGAGGTCCTACATGATTCAATATATTAATAATTATTTATAAAAGAATGCAATAAAGTAAAATTTAGAAATGGTAAATTTTAGTTTTAGTATTGCAGTAGCTTTTTTTACGGAAAATGTATTGCAGTACCTTTTCACACAATCACATCGTTATGCCGTAAAAAAAAAATCAATTTGATAAATGCAATAATCAGTATTTACCTACAAATGGAGAATCAGATCTTTCTCCGTTAACTGCTGGTTGGCTGTTGATTGAAAGGAAACCTTTCATGTTAATTTTCCCAAGCTGTTCGCTTATTGTCCTTGTCTCAGCCTGAAGTCCATCTATTTCAGACCACGGACTGCTTCTGAACTTTCCAAGGCAGTGCTTCATAAATTTCTGATATGAAAGAAACAGTCAAACGTACCTAGTCAATCACTAAGAGTTATATAACTTATAACAAACTTTCTTTACACTCTTGGTTAGGAGGCAGCAGCTTCAGTACCTCATAAACATCCTCTATGCTTTTCAATGGGAGAGCCCATTCCTCGAGAACTTTCTTGTCACGTGCACGTGGCCGCATAAACTTAAGTGCAAACAAAGCAACAATATCACTTATTACACTTGTATGTTACAGAAATCATATTAAAAGTGTTGTAACAATGTCCAAATAAGAATGAAGTTCATGTTTTCAGCTTCTTGAAGAGTTGAAAGATGGATTTTTTATTTATTTATTTTTTTTTTAGAAAACAGAAAACTTTCATTGATAGGAATTAAAAGAGGGAAAATAAATCATCTCACCACAACTTTTTAAAAAGATTTGGTACTAATTTAGACAACATTTAATATCTTTTCCTACAATAAGTTTCATACTACTCAATAGAATTATATTGACAATGTTACGGTGTCAGACTGATCAAGCCAATCCAAAAGTAAAAAATTACATATGAGGAAAGGATACAAGTTTACTTACAAGACAGTTTCTTGTAAGTCTCTAATTCATATAGCTCGCAATAGTTCAATAATTAGACTATAGTCATAAAAGGGGAAAAGCAAGACTCAAGTTCTAACAGGCAGTCAGCAATAATTTATTCCGAGGATAAAAGGGAATTTCCTCCAAACAGCTGCCTCTCCCACTTTCACTATCTGCCTCTCTAGAATGTGTGTATATACAGCAAATATCATTGACAGAGAGCATGCATTAACAAATATCGCCCACACAAAGCATGTATTTTACAAGTATTATTGTCCATCCCTGACCCACAGTATTTATTAAAACTAAAATACGTGCATGTCATGTATTTAACAAATACTATTTGTCCATACCTGATAGTCAGTTAGTGCCCCATATGAAGGATTACTAGAATCGGTCCATCTACCATGAGGGTACTGGTCCCAACCTATGGTCCTTGATATGTAGCTTCTAGGACGATTAGCCCTGTGATAATCACCTTAATATATCAGTTCTGTCTCTAATTTAACATAATGTAAAAAATATTATTCATCCTAAATAATTAGGAATGTATCCCAATTTTCAATAAGCATATGAGATACCAGAAGATTGGGCGAACATCTTCCTGGATACGGAAAACATTTGTGGGGCGTCTCCAAGGTAAAGATCTTGAGATTTTGCTCTCCTCAATCAGACCAAGATTCTGTCATTTGTTAAAGAAAGTATAAAATATGAGAATTGAACTTAGACATGGAATTACCCCAAAAAAACAGAATAAACTACAAACCTCAGAAAGTGAAAATAATAATAATGTATGAAAAAGAAATAAAAGAAAACCAAAGTCTAAATAGTAGAAAAAGAAACCTAAGAACATCCAATCAACAAAAAACTATCTAATGTTATATGCATTATTTCATCGTATCTTAAAAACTTAATGTGTGCGTGCTTGCATGTCATGTCATGTTACTGTGAGTATAAGAAAAGTTTATGCAATCTCATCAAGGAATATGTTAGTAATAGTAACAGTCTTTTTGAAACTTGATTTTAGTAGACTTATCAAGAAATTTACATTCAAAAGTTCTCATTACAGAAATTAATTAATAGCTCCTTCCAACTTGACTTCAAAATGAAGATGCAGATTCTCAGTTCAAACTAATAAATGAATCAAGGATGAGAAAGGAAAGGAAAGGAAGACAAATTCAATAAAATGAAATCTGCCCCCGAATACAAGAATAAATTAACAAAAGCTTAAGAAATTTCCATGGTAACAGAGCATCCACAGAGAAATAGCCATAGAAACAATAGTTGGAAGTAAAACTAAAATGTGAATGGGGAGTACTGGAATATACCATTAGTATAGCTAATGCTGATTTCTCCATATTCAGTGTATACATATGTAGAGTTTTGATTCCATGAGCCAAAATTTTCTTGCACATCTCAGTTCCAAGGTGAATTCCATAAGCTTTAACAGCTTCTTCATTGTCCTTGAGAGGCTCTAAGGCAGCCAGGATCTCATCCGGAATCTGCAAGTTTTCAAAAGTCAATAGGAGAGAAGTTTTTTTTTTTTTTTTTTTTTTTTGGAAAATGAAACAGGATCAATACCATGCAAATAAAAGAGAAAAAATTTAACATTATAGAACAAAACAATTTTCTTTAAAGAAGAAGAATGAAACCGCTGATAGTAGGAATAAAGCAGGTGAGAATTCAATAACAACACATATGATTTATATCAAGGGCATTAATAAGATCATCTGCAGTGAAGAGTAGTAATTTATAAAATACAGGGAAATATGAGGTAGGGGGTTAATTGACCGAAACTACGTGAGTTCTGCAGCTTGAACTTTTGAAAGCAACCACAGACTTCAGGCAATACAGTGATTTTTATAACCAACTACGCGAAAATGGCTGACATTGCCACCGAAGGTGACAGAAAGCCGCATTCTTTAAATCACAACTATCAAACAGAATAAAGACTTGAATATGGTATTTGCATCAATATAGAGACCAGTAAAACTTTTCTTCCTTGGATCGCATTCATAAGTACATATGAAGACTATTCTAACAAAGTTGATTTACATGCAAGTACTTTTCACTCCAAGAAAATACATCTGGGTACAACTTTTATCCGGTAAATTTTAATCTTTCCAAATTATACTGTCTTCGACATACATGGGGACTATTGTTTAAGCCTACTCAAATCCATGCAACGAATTCACTGTAATTGCAAAGGAAGTGTTGATGAGCACACTTTTCAATGTGATATTCAAATAAAACAATGAAATTCAAGACTTCAGTAGCAGCAAGGATTAAAGAATCAGAAATGTTAATAATAGGATGAATGGTTCACATAAAAACGAAGAAGTTGATTGTGTCAGAGACTAACTATTTTGAGGTGTTAATAATCAGAAATTTTTTAAGGTGCCACAAAGATAAACTAACTATATATCCCAAGCAAACAAAAGCATACAGAATTCAAAGACATGAAATTGACAAGAAGATCAGTTGAAGCTGAGAGAGTTTAATACCTTGGTTTTGCAAAATCCAGTCATGCGCACGAAACCTTTGTAGTTATTAATGGGCATAATACCAGGTACAATCGGACAAGTAATTCCAATTTGACGGCAATCATTAACAAACTTGAGGAAAATGTCAGTGTCATAGAAGAGTTGGGTAACAATGAGATCAGCCCCAGCATCAAACTAAAAATAACACCCAAAAAATACAAATCGAAGAACCAGCAAGCAAAAAAATCAAATTAGAATATAAAGAGTAGCCCACGTAAGAACAAAAGAAGAAGAATCAAAACTGGTTTAAGATCAGAGTCACCTTTTTCTTAAGATAAGCCAGATCACTCTGGTAGCCTTGAAGCGTCGCCACACCATTGGTTCCAATCATGTCCGGATGTGTCTCTGATAAGAACAGAATCGAAGTAACCAAATCATTAGCAATGCATTAGTTGCAGAAACAAAAAGCCATCTGTAAGTAGTAGATCTGTAATTTTCAATCAAAACAAACAAAACCTGGATATCCAGCTACAGTAATGCCAAAGTAGTCACCATATTTCTCTTTAATATGTTCAACCTAGAAACAAAAAACAGAAACATTCAGAGAGAAAAAACCCTAAACAGAGAAACAAAACAGGCACCTATATTAGATATTGTCGACATCCATCTCAAAAACAATTTGTGTTGAGCGTAGTTTACCTATCTTATAAATGCTTTTTGGATTTCAATGTGGAACAAATAGTGGGATCCTAACATGCCCGTAAAGTCTCGGCTTTTACCAATCTTAAAATCTGATTTCAATTTCAATTTATTGGACCGAATAATCCTTTCATTTTAATGTGATATGATACTATATTAGATAGAGAATGTCTTACAAGATCGAGAGCACAAGCGAATCCGCCTTCGATCTGGACGAATTTGTCTTGTCCATGAGGAGGATCACCACGAAGTGCGAGAACATTCTGAATGCCATTGGACTTGATAGTTTGAAGAGCGTGGTCGATCTTCTCAACAGGCATATTAGTGCAGGTGAGATGCATCATTGTCTCAACACAGATCATGTTCTGCATCTTGTTGGCAATGTCGAGGGTGAGATCGGCGGTGGAGCCACCGGCGCCCCAAGTAATGTCGCAGAAGGAAGGATTATGAGCCACCATCCGGTCCATCCTCTCGAACAGGTTATCGACGCCGTCTTCCGTCTTCGGCGGGAAGTACTCGAACGAGAACACCACACGGCCGCCGTCGCCGGTGGTGGCTGCCCGGATCTTGTCAATGACCTTCATACTAATCCTTACTCTGCAAATCAATGACCAAATTCAGCAATGTGAAACATATGATGATTCGCGAAGAGATAAGAGAGAATGAAATAGGAAAATTCGGTTTGAGACATAAATAAATTCAAATAGAGATCCCAGTGGGAAGCATTGCCCAATCCTACAACCTCGCAATAGCAATCGGCTTGACTGAGCCGAGGAATTGAATACCAACCCCCGATTTATTGATTTACAAAATAATTCCACTCCGGGGTTGGAAACTATTGCTTTCTTATTCTCTGTTTGGCCACACCGTTTTTTTTATATTGCAACAATTCGGAGAAAAATTCAAAACTATGACTTCTTAGTCATTGAGCGTACACCAATGCAATTGAATAGTCACACCGATCTTAACAGCCGTAACACTTCAAATTTTTGTCAAATTTGGGGGTGTTTGGACAAATTGGGGATAGTGGGAGAATAATTTTTAAACACGTTTAAATCAGGTACAATTATTCTTCTATAATCACTATTTATTCTTTGATAGTTACTATTGGTCTTTCATATTGTGAATGACAACATTGCACATCACATTAGTCGCACACATTGAGTGTATGTATTGACATAGCTTATATGGTTGCATACTTAATCCTACAATGAGGCTATTTACTGAATTTGATTTAAACTCATCAGTTTTCTACATTTTCACTAGGTACTAGGTATACGGTGGTGGCTGACTAAGGGGATTGATGATGTGATCATGGACAATGTGGTTATTCTAATTTCGCATTTACTTTGAACATAATTATTTTGAGATATATTTTATTATTTGGGATTTTAATGTTTTCATTCGGATTTGAATCTACTGGTTCATTTTAATTTAGTAAAGGTATTTATGAGAGATATTATTTGAAAACTTGAGTATTTGTTTCAAGGTATTTACTATGGTATTTATGTCATGCATTGGTAATTGCATGTTTATAGCATTTAGAAAGTTAGACCATTACAAGAAGTTTATCACAAGGAAGACATAAAATTGATGGTTTTGCTAATTGGTACTTGAGTAGAGAATTAGTCTAGCAAATCTAATTAGAGTTCAATAACATTCATCCTAGATTACTCAACTCCAATCAATATCAATACTTTAGAATTTAAGATTTATTGAGGAAAAGTATACTAGATGGCAATATTCAACCAATAACGTTCCAATTTTGTCAACAATTTAAAAGCAAATATAGCAATATTCTTACAACTTTTTATTTATTTATTTATTTCAATTTTATCATTTTTTTTCTTTTTTCACCATTTTTCTTCACTTATTGAAGTGAATAATATTTACCGAGAGCCAAACAACAACATTGATTGAAGTCAAAAGATTAAAATCGATTTGATTGAAGTCATTAATAGAAATTCATTAATAATACATTTGATAAAAGTTTATAGGTGTGATTAATTGAAGACACTTCATGAAAGTTTATAATACAGAAGACATGAAACTAAGAGTTTTACATGCTTATTGTACTTGGATACGAAATTAGTATAACAAATGTAATAAGAGTTTAGCAAAATCAAAATTTTAAGTATTGTAATTGATTGACACTTTAATCAATATATTTGAATTAGTGATTTCAATCAATAGACCAATCACTAGACTCAATCATTGTCACTCACTTAGGTGACATTAAATGAAGTTTACTTGATTAAAGTCAATTAATAACACTGATTGAAAATTTGATTGATATGTATGCGATGAATGTTTTGTTGAACTTTAATTGTATTTGTTATAACTCTTAGTTATATGCCTTCTTTTATGAAAAACATTAGTAGAAGTTTATCATTATGATATTAATAGAGTTCTATCAAATAGATTTGAAATTGTAGTTAGTTATTCAAAATCGTACTAAATATTAATGAATTTCTATCTGTGACTTGAATCAGTAGACTTGAATCAATGACTTTAATAACTGAAAATTCTTTTGACATACAATGAAGAAAAAAAGTGGGGAAGAAGAAAAAAATGGTAAACTTGTAATAAATAAATAAAAATCGTAAGAACTTTAATATATTTGCAAAACTTCTAAAATGTGGACAAAATTGCATTATAATATTATTAGATAATATTTCCATCTGGTACAATTTTCCCAAATATCTCTTGAATATTTGCCTTATAAAAATTTATAGCTCACTACAACCTAATTTTATTTATTAAAATGTACCTAGTTTTCGTTAAGTTATTCGACATCCCATGCACGTTCGGTCTAAAGTATTTTTATAGAATTATGTATTGCTTGATCATGCGAATAAAAGTATATATTGACTAAAAAAAGAATAAAAGCATATATTGAATAAAAGAAAGTTTTAAGTACATAATTACGCAATCAAATATAAACTTATATTAAAACGAGAAGAAAAGTTGTGATGAGTTATGTAATTCACATTAAACTAGTACTCCTATTGTTTAAAAAATTAAAAATAAAAATAGAAAATAAAAAATGAAATCATGATTATCAAACGGGATCTTTTTTTTTTTGTTGAGAATTTATCAAATGGAGCCTTAATTTTTAATTCCAAACTCTTAAAGTACGATAGTTGTATAAATCTTCATGCACATTAAAATAATAGATTAAATAACTCTCTAAATTGAAAGCTATTAGCAGAAGAAGCTTCACTGGTATTAGGCAAAGGGATTCCTTATACCCTTCCCTTTCCATTGTTGCCATGTATTATCTTTCTTGACTTTTAAATGAAAAGTTGCAACAAAGAGTTGATTAGAAGTGTGAGATCTCTCTAAATGCTAACTGCCACATTACACACTCGCTCATTAATATTTATCCTAGTTTATGGGGCTGCTCGGTTAAGAATTAGTAGTCAAAGAGAGCCTTGAAAATACGCGCAAAATTTAGCTCTTTTTGGCAAGTGGATATGGAAAATGCCAAGGCGTAAAAAGAAGAAAAAAATAGTAGAGTGAGGGAAAAAATTCTGAACACAAACAGAAGTTCTGAAATTTCTACAGAGACATCTGTGACAATTTACTTATATATATATATATATAGATCTTATGCAATTCCATACATGATAATAAAAAAAATCATCATGGAGTGGCCTAGTAATCAAAGAAAACCTTGAGGTGCTTAAAGTTATAAGTTCAATCCATGGTGGCCACCTACCTAAGAATCAATTTCCTTCAAAAAAAAAAAAACTTTTTGCAACCTCCCTCAAGAAATTGTGCTACAAATATAGCAGTAAAATGTGTGCTAAAATTTTCGGCAACATAACAACATGTTTACAAGTTATCCTAAAAAGTAAAACACATGTTTATTCAATATAGTGACTAACTTTGCTACAGAATAGTCAGAAACGACAACAAAAATGAAACGAAAAGGTCAAAACCCTACAAGCAAGCCCAAAAAGCGAAATGAAAACCCAAGTGGAAAAAATGAGGGTACAGAATAGTCAGAAACGACAACAAAAATGAAACGAAAAGGTCAAAACCCTACAAGCAAGCCCAAAAGGCGAAATGAAAACCCAAGTGGAAAAAATGAGGGTAAATTCCCTGTATCTTTCGCCTGTCTGAAGCTAAAGAAAAAGTTAATAGTGATTACTACTACAAGATAATCTGCATAGAGGAAAAATGTTACCTTGCCTTGCTAGTATCCTGAGTGAGCTGCCATGTTCGTTTTGAAAAGAAAGATCATATAATTAATAGGCCATGATGAGTTTACTCAAGGACCCGCCATTATTGTCCCATAAATCTTATAAAAGGAAATGCACAATTCAGACACGTTTTCCTGAATTCTTAACTTTACAATTATAAACTCTAGAAGAAAAAAAAAATAAAAATAAAAAATCATAAAGTAAGAACAATATTATAGAAATATGAAGAGGCTGATTGTTCAACACAATCAACCATTTTCAAATTCAATCCGATACGAATATAAAATTGTTTTCATAAATTGCTATATACCTTCTAGTTTTCATGTCACTGAGTGTCATTGTAACTCATTTTTCTAATTATTAATACATGATACATTTGTAGTCACACATTTTTTTTTATTTTAAAGGGAAAATCAGTTAAGGGAAAAAAAGTTATGGTACTAAGGATGCCACATAAGCAACAAGTAGGACTTGCCTCCTCATCCATGAGGAGGCAAGTATTTCTCTTCTTTCATTGGGTGCAAATTAGTCTAAACCTACCCTTAATTAATTCCAGTAAGTTTAATTTGGCTCTTCATACCACTCGATCTCAAATAGTTCTAATCCTATGTATTCATTGGTCAGACAGAAAACACAAATATATTAAATAAAAGCTCAATCTTAATGAAAAGTTGAACATAGTAAGCAATCAAATTTTTATTAAAAAACATTAAGGAAATAACATACACTCAGAGTTCACCACCTGTCATATGATAAAAGACTTAGAGTTATTAACACAGAAAATAAAAACACAACAAACTTAAATTGAAATTACAGAAAAGTGAAGAAAGCTAAACCAAAATGGAACAACTTTGAGCTTCATTTTATTTTGACTAGAGATATGGTTAGGTTGATTAACTGATGTTTCTGTTTTGATGTCTTGTCAACGACAATGGTTTTATATCTACTAAATAGTTCATCAATATTAATTGCTTCTCCAAAGTGACGGCTGATAAGTGATTCATTTACAGATCGAATGCATCTTGCAAAATCATGAGCCCCATTGTCAATACTTATATTTGATGAATCGAATTCTGCATCACGCAAATTCCAATCAATTCTTAAAACCTTAATATGATTTATTCTGAAACTTCCTTCTTTTAGGACTTCATATTCAACTTCTTTTTTAGATGCTATATAGAGTGGAAAATTGAACGAGTCCACTTTTTCCTCTTCCACAAGTCCCTGTTGTAAATCAATTGAAAATATAAAAAGCTTAATTAATTAATTAAAATATCATGTAAAGTAAATAAATCAATGAAGCAAAAGTTGTAGTGTGTGTTACCTCAGCCACCATGCTGTTTAAAGCTGAAGTCAATAAATCCAAAAAAGAAGCACATTCTTTGTCACATGGATCTTCACTTGTTCTTCCTAGCATTGTAAGAACCATATGTCCACCAATAACAAGTTCTTCAGCACGACATTTTAAAAACATTGAGAAATCCTTTTGAAATTGATTGTAATAAGCTTCAATCACATTCTTTGGACTTGTAATGCTCATGAATATATTCCCTTTGTTATTCTCTATCCCTTTAGGAACCTGCCATTCAATTTTATAATTTCTTGAGTTTAATAAAAGGGTAACTAAAGCAGTAGAAAAGTAATGCTACTACAATTTCGATTTTTTGTGACATTTTTTAATTATCGTAATAGGCTTATTACAATATCTCGACCCAGCTATGATTGTTGAACATTTTAAAAGGTCAAAAACATTAGATGTGTATAACATTATGGTTCATAAGCCCTAAGCACTTAGAAAGGTAATGTAACATTTTGGGTCGTAAGTACTCATACATTTAAGAACCGAAGTACTAAGTATTTAGACAGCGAAAAGAAGTATAGTTTTAATGGCATCACGTAAGATTTGGTAATCAAGAGGTTGCAGGTTCGAGATACCACCCTCAAATGTTGTTGTTGAATTCAACAAAAATAAAATGAATTAGCACTGACCTGGGAGAGCCAGTGGAGGCTAGAAGAAGAATGAAAAAAATGAACACTTTGATAAGGAAAAAGCCTGTGGTAGAAAGAACCAGGGACCCCATTAAAGAAACATGGACCAAAATCATCATGAGCACCACCTCCAATTTGGAACTTCAAGTTTTCCATTAAGCTTGGCAAGGATTTGAAAACAGCATTGAAGTCATTTCCATGAAGGTCATTCAACAAAATATGATATTCCATAGGCTTTTTGTGAAGCTTTTTACGAATCCCCTCCACTTGTTTGACTATATTGGAAACAATTGTTAAAGAGTTTGGGCCATTAGAACAACCCAAATCGGCCATGCTTAAAGTTCTTGGAAAATTTTGATGGCATAAATCCGTAATGGCTTCCTTTGTAATTGGCCAAGCCATGGACATCAACTTTCGCTGTTCAAATTAAACTCTTAGAATTAATAATATTAGAAAAATTATATATAATTATACAAATTTGAAACAAACTTAGACTAATATATATATATATATATGGATTGAAGTTTAATTTACTGACCTGAAGTAAGGAGTTGGATGCATAACTTGTGTCTCCAACTCCTCCATTAACATGAAACATTTCCACTCAATTTTTTATGGTTTCTTTTCTGTGATTGCAAATCAGAGAAAATCTCTAATTTATAAGAAGCGGAACTTAGACGAGCAGGTTTTTTTTAAAAAAATAATAACAATATTTAGAAGTAGAACAAAACATGAAACGCGTTTTTGGACTTGCTCCCCGGTACAACTTCTTTCCTCATTAGCCCCTTGCCATTTATGGCCCTCGTTTTTGGACCAAAATATTGTACCTACTCTTAGTCTCAAGTATTTTTATTCTTAAAATTCTATCCTTATCTTTATCCGTATTTTTATCTTTATCTTTATCTTTATATTTATCCTTATCTTTATCTTTATCTTTATTCTTACTACTTAAAATAAGGTTAAAATTATTTTTGAACTATTTTGTCCAAGTGATTCTCTCTAATTTTAAATATGTCATCTATTTTTTTAATTAAAAATACACTCACGAACGTCAATTAAAAAAATGCAGCTTCTAATTTATTTTCTAATAATGTAACCTCAAGTCA
>JBBMKA010000020.1:5659513-5683789 GCA_037833695.1 Sechiopsis laciniata | reverse complement strand
TGTTAGAGTTATTTATTATGTATATATATTTGTTTATTGTGTATTTCTAGTATTAGGCCCGTTAGGCCCATTGGTAGTTAGGGTTATTGCTGTATATTCTATATAAAGGCATTGCCTCCATGAATAATATGTAGAACAACTATTCAGTCTCAATATTGTTTTACAGTATCCATATTTTGAGTGTTTATATTTTGGGCTCTAAGAGATGATTCTCTAGAGAGAAAGGGAGGAGTCCTATTCAAACTTGGGTTATCTTGTAGTTGTTTCGTTTATTTCGTAATTCAATTTGGATCCTATCAATTGGTATCAGATCAGTTTCGTTTCTGGCTATGGAGATGATTATGGAGATGGCAGAGGAATTGAGAAGCATTCATGGTGATGTGAAGAAGTTGATAGCATTGATGGATTCTTGGAAGAATCAAATCAACTTATAGAAGAGGAAGAACAAAGAAAGGCCAAGTGGAGGGAAGCGGAAGAACAAAGAAAAGCAGAGGAAGAGGTTTCGAACTTGAGAAGAGAAGAGAGTTTCAGAGAACTAACAAGATGTTTCAGAGAATTGAAGGAGGAGATCATATTGGCAGAAAAAGAAGAACAAAAAGAGAAGATGAAGCAGATGAAGGCCATTAAAGTTTAAGAGTTGTCAAGAACAGAGAAGAAGCTGCCGCGGATTCCAGCAACTAAGAAGCAACGACAGATTCCGACGACTGAGGGGAAGCATAAGCGAGGACGGATGTCCTATGTCAAATTCCAGCGGCAACGGTGGAGAAGGAACTAATATCGGACCGGATGCCAACTTTGGAGAAGAAGACTCGACGAAGGAAGAAGAGGAAATGCTTGAGCCAAAGTATGATAAAAAGGAAGAGGAAAAAAAATGCAGAAAAGTGACTGTGGAGAAGAGAAGAGTAGTCGTGAAGGAGAAAAAAAAAGAAAGAAAGTACCTGGCAGCTAGGGTTTTTTAATGAGGAGTTTGTGATTGGAAGAAAACCAAATTGGGGCATTTGAGATGTGTTTTGGATAAGAATGGGCTTTCTGAGATGGGTTGTGGGCTACTGTGATGGGCTGCTCAATTTGTGGGCTTATATGATTGTGGGGCTTTAAGTTCCTATGAGGCAAGAATTACCACCACTGTCCAACGACTAACCACTGCCATTGTTTCCGTTCAATTCTGCACCTTTTGCCGTTCCGATCGCCGCCGACACCAAAAAAACAAAAAAAAGGTCTTTTGTTGTTTTGTGTACCCACACCTTGAGGACAAGGTGTATTTTTAGAGGCTGGTAATGATAGGTTTGGGGCCTTAGGGTATTAAAGATTAATATAGGAGTATGTTAGCAATTACTTGGGGAGTAAGTAGAGGCTCTTAGTTATAAATAGGAGAGGTTGTGTGAAGGTAAAGGTATCCATATTTTGAGTGTTTATATTTTGGGCTTTAAGAGATGATTCTCTAGAGAGAAAGGGAGGTTCCAAGTCTTATTCAAACTTGGGTTATCTTGTAGTTGTTTCGTTTATTTCGTAATTCAATTTGGATCCTATCAGATTAGTTGCATTATTTTGTTGTATGCGTCACCAAGGTGCGGCCTCGTTGGTCGAGGCTTGGGGCCTCTAAGGTATGCTCCCTTGGCGGTCTCAGGTTCGAGACCCACGAGTTGAGCTTAATTATAAAATTTCTTGTTGTCTCTCAGGTCTGGGACTTGGGACGGGCACGAGTCCCCCAGGTATATGGGAGTGAAGCTCCGATTCCCCGTCATAAAAAACAAGATCTTGATGTATACATTTGCAATTTAAATATATATTTTCAAATATCAATGAAAGTTTTTCGTTTTCTATAAAAAAAAAAACATCTTTTAACCTTAGAATTACTGGCACGCTTCTTACTTCTCAGTAATTTGTCACCTCAATATGCATGCCAGCTTGACAAGTCAAATGTGCCTCGTGTAATTCATTTACCGAATTTTTTTGTTCGCTATTGTTTTTATTTGACTTTCTGTGTGAAACCCTTTGGTTTGCTTATTTTTTATCTGTGGTTCTGTTTTTGTGTTACTAAGTTCTTAGCAATGTAGGATAGAACAATCATATATAACCTTTTCCCCCTCTTTTCCAGCCCGTTTCACAAAACATGAAGGTGGATGACCATCATCCGGGTGGCGGACATTGGTTTGCAGCTGGTCTCTCTCCCAATGTGAGATTTCTGTTCATTTAAAACTTTTTTTTTATTGGAGGTCATTCAAATTTTCAAATTACTATTTTATATGGCCTCCCCTTTTTTGTAGGTTTTTTTTATATGCTCCTTAGATTATTATATATGTTGAAAGATGGAATTAAAATTATTCAAATTATTCATTTAATAATGAACGCAAGAATAGGTTTGAGATGACCTAATTATAAAAGAAAAAGATACAACATAATCATAAAAGGAAAAGATAGAAAATAATATTTAATCTAATCCTAAAAGGAATAGATAATTAAAAAGATAAAAATACTAAATAAACATGAACCAACAATATATATAAAAGAAAAATCAAATTACTAATAGTCATTTTTTAAGGCTTTTATTAAAAAAAAATTCTGATCTGAAGTAAGTATATAATTTCGTTCAGATTACAGGTAGGAACAGAGTTCTGCAGAGCAGCCCACATTTCCATATGGTTCCACCATATGCACATGCTAGCAGTTATGGTAGCATTGGAAGTCATGGTAGCTACAATGAAAGTATTGGGTTCGGAAATAGTTACGGAAGTTATGGCGATAATGGTATGCTTGCATATTATTCGCCTGTTGGTCCATCCGGAATGAATATGCATCCACAGGCAAGAATGTCAGTGCTTGCCAGTAGCCCAGATACAAGGCAGAGGATTTTCCAATTATCACATGGCAATGGGATTGGTGTGAGCCCATCAACCGGAAACTTCGCACCACTGCCCTTAGGCACGAGTCCGTCTCAGTTTACTCCACCAAGCAATTATGGTCAAATTTCTGTGGGCTCTCCTGGACATTATGGGCCAACTTCTCCTGCAAGGGGTAGTTGCCAAGGATCACCTCTGGGAAAAATGGCTACAGTCGGTCAATTTAATAGAAGGAAATTTTGGGATCACTCTGGTACTCATGATGGTTCGTCTTCGCATTGGCAAGGGCAATCTATTGAAGGAACAAGTTACAGTCAAGCAGATGGGAACTCTTTACATGGTTTCTCATCGTCTCATCTGCCACCGAGCAGCAATGCCACCAGCCGGAAGCAGCCGCAAGTAAGCAGTGGTAGCTCTGCTGGATACCCTACAATCCAGAGTATGCCAGGATCCCATTTGCTTGGTTCAAATATGCAATTTTCACAACCCACTGATGTGGCGCGTAATAAGTCTGAATTGCCTGATCCTGGAGACTGGGATCCCAATTATAGGTAAGTCAACTTTCGCATATCTTTTTATAACTATTCTGTGCAATTATATTTGCATGGTAAGTATATTTTCCAAACTTGTATTAAGTTTCGATACTAAGTAGGGAGCCAGTTTTTTTTTTTTTTTCTTCTACTTAATTTTTTAATAGGAAATGATAACCTTCATTGATATAAATGATAATTAGATAACGAGGTCCTATCGAAATTCGAAACAATTACAATAAGTGATGCCATAATGAGAAAACAGTAAGTTTCGATAGTAAGCAGGGAGCCAGATGGATATATTCCTTTTTCCTAACTAATTGAACTTTGATTTTTTTTATCAATTTGTAAACTAGTTTTTTTTTTGTTTGGTTCAGCAGAAAATATTCTTGAAATATTGAAGGAAATAAATGTAGACTTATTACTTTTGTAAAATGTAGTTCTGGAGAACTAGTGTTTATGATGTTTTAATTGCCTACCTAATACTGTATCTGAATCACCAGTTTTACCCGTGCATTTATCTATTACTATTTACTCCATTAAAGGAATCTGTGAGTCTGGGATCGATCATGTTTTATGCTTTTGCTTACCTAACACATATGCTACTCCGAACACTCACGGATATAATTTTTTTAATTATTTTAATAAAAAATTGGTTAAGACGTGGGTTGAATTCCAAAAGTGAAAAGTTTATAGAAGAAATTCTTAATTAATAAGCTTGATTATAAAAAATAGAAAATCAAACTCAAAATGATTATCAAAGACGAGATTTGTTTTAGGATAACTAAAGGAACATTCATCCTAATATTATAAAAATGTAAAGGGTAGATGAAATATTTTATAGAATGCCCTCACATTCTTAGATAACGTGCGAATGATTTCATTGTCTTGTGAAGATGAAATATTTTATAGAATGTACTCGTATCTCTTTTCTTACCCAAATGTACTTGTAAGATGCAAATCTTTTGTTTTTCGGTCAAATTTCAATGTGCTATGATTTCTGTTCCTTCAGTGATGAACTACTCCTGCAAGATGATGGTGATTCAGATGTCAGCAACTTTGCGACTGATTTCAGTAACATGCATGTAGGTTCACCAAATCCATCAACTGGGATTGGAAGATTTAGTATGCCAAATGCTAGTTTGAATCTAAACTCACAAAGGTAGGTATTACTTGCTTGTTTACTTGTTGAGACATTCTTAGTTTTTGACTTGGTGTTACTTCGTTTGAACATTATGTGAATAATGCTTACCTTTACCTATTCCTTGGTGCAATGTTGCTGGGTTGGTTATGGGTGTATAGACAATTCCCCTCTCAAACCGAACTATATGCGATTTGATTACTTGAATATTTAGGATGAACTCGACTTCTTTTCCCTAGGTGATTTGTAGATCCATTGAATATTTATTTCACTCCCCCACTAAATGTATTTTGTAAATTTCTTCGAACCAGGTGGCATGATTTTTTTTTCTATTTTGGTTATGATATTATTTCTTTTATAACCAGGAATTGAAGCTTTGTTCGATTGATAGTTTTGGCTCTGATACTGAACTTCCGTTCATTTATAATTTTTGTTTATACCATTTTGATTCATTACAATTTCAGAAAAACTGGACCCATACAAGCATTTCCGCATGTAGAGGTGGGTAGCCCGCCCTCAGCTCAAGATTTGCACACTGGCTATGCCCGTCCCTCATCAAAGCATTCCCACTTCATGCCTCATAGTTCATACAATTCCCCGAGCCGCTTGGGGCAGCAACCTGTTCAGCGGTTCAATCAAGGGAGAAGCACAAACATTCGAGGTCACGAGTGGAACCCTATGAAGATCCAGCCACCCCTTCCCAGCTATAATCCTGGAGGCCCTCGTTCACCTCGAAGTGGCTCGTTTAGCAGCACGTCATGGGGTAAATATTTTCAAGACACTATATGGCTATATAACCAATTACCTTTCTTTCAACCGAATCAACTTTGTTCTGAATTATTTCGTATTGCTTATAGTATCTGTATTATTCTTCCATAGGGTATAGAGGGAACCAGCCTGTTACAAGCATTCCTCCAACATCTCGTGGAAGAAAGGACCATGGGAGGATCTAGTATTTGAATTGCTTACTATTTCACCTCAAGAGAGTTGGCAGGAAAATTGTATTGGTATTTGAATTAGTTGTTGTTTACCTGCTTAGTGGGCTTTTGCCAGGAAAATATTCATTCAGACTATGTTCATTGATTGTTTGCTTGATGATATGATTTGTGGCCATGCTTTCTTCCACACACCCCCTTTGTAACATTGCTTTCTATTTTTTGTCATCCAGTCAATTGCCCTACAACCCTCTTTTACGGTTCCTCGAATCCCAGTTCCGTTCATTCTTTCTCATTTGTTCTAACTCTAATATTCGCTTTGCATGTTTCGAGGAACGATTTCTGATATCCATTGCTGCTGCTGAGATGATTACTGGGAGATTTCGATTATACGAGATTTAACCTTATACCTCCACGGATTAGATAGTGGCATTATCATTTAACTTTTTGTAAACTTTTTCTTCAATGGATAAAGGTTTTTAGAGTTTTCTCTTCTTATTTTTGGTTTTCACCACTAGGTAAGTTTTAGTTTGTTGGGGCAGGTTTAGATTAAAAAATTTGCCAGGTTGATATTTACTCTGCAGCATTACCTGTACCATTACTGATAAATTTGATTGTGTATTCGTTTGAAATCAACTGTTTCTTTTAGTATTATGGGGGATTAGGGGATTCAAAGCATAGGTATTGTGGTTACTAGTACATTAAGATGTCGTTGAATTACTGTTCTTATTTCTCTTATTGGTATTGACTATTCTTCTTCTACTCACCGCAATTGGTAGTTATGTATATATATATATATCATAAAATTTCATTGAATATTCTTGGTATAATTTCATATTAGCTCTCATATTTCAATATTAACCACAAAAGTTCTTGTGGCCAATGAGAACTTTTTAGTTTTTGGTTTTACTTTCAAAATAGCTCATTGAATTGAAATAGTATTAACTATTTTGTATATGTGTATTATACAATGCACATTGTGGAATGAAAAATGAATGTTCGATAATTTGGTGAATGGACACGAAATTGATATTTGCTTGTTGGGTCTTCAATGTGTAACATCTAACAAATCTATAAACAAGATTTTCTTATTTCAAAAAAAAAAAAATAATAATAAATAAACAAGATTTTCTTACTAATTGATTTTAATTTTAATATGGCTGAATTTGCTTATGCAAAAAAATGTCTAATATGTTAAAGAAAATTGGAAGAGTGCTAGGATATTGATTTGGTTCTCCAGATTAGTAGAATTCAAAATTGCATACAACTAAATGTTGTAGATAGAAGAAATGAAATTCTTTGGCATGTAGCTAGTGTTGGATCTAATGATATTCACATAATGTAAAGAGCAATCAATATTTGGAAAGTGGAAAATTGATGTGAATGGCTTTGTTGAAACTATATTTTTTTCTACAATCCAGAGCAGTGTGTGCCTATAAATCAAGAGGTCAAATTTTCTACCCTCAATTGTTGTTGAATTCCCCAAAAAAAAAACTGGCTTCACCTTACCTAGCATTAATTTGTGCAAAAGCAAATTATAAATTCATCCATCACAATGTATAATCAATTGAGTTGATTCTTAAAAATAATAATGATGATGATGAAGAAGAATTGAGTGATTTGTTTATATCTCTTGGCTCCTCACTTTTGTATGGATTGCTATTTATTTTTCCTTCATCTCAAGGTGTTTTGGTAAGATAAGTATGAATGACAAGACTTAGTTCCAATCGTATCTTTTCTATTCAGAAATGTTACATTATGCAATATGCACAGCTTTTATCGCTAATAATTCATCATAAGATCGTGACTCAAACTAGCAATAAGACTATTTAAAAAAATTTAAAAAAAAAAAAAAAAATGACCAGGGGGTTACAAAACACATTCATAAGAAGAGAACACTACTAGAGGGTGCTGCCAATCATATCTGGAGATCATCCAATGACAGCTCTTCTGCAGTCAACATCTTAAGCTTCTGTACCAGTTAAATACAATATTGATGAGAAATATGTTAATGAAAGAAAATAGGGATAAATATTTTTTCGGTCCCTAGATTTTGGGTGAAATTTCTTTTTATCCACATGTTTCAAAATTAAACACTTTTACCCAATGACATTTCAATAATGCTAATTTTGGCCTTTTTGTGGCTATTGGATTTTTTAAACTTATTCCCAAAATAATCTCATTGTCAATTTATTGGAACTTAAAGTTAGTTTAGTCATCATTCTAGTCGACATTTTTTTTATGTTACTGATGGTTTTGTTATCTCAAAAACTAAAATGAAACATTAACGTGTTTATAATTTTGAAAGATCAGAATTAAATAAAAACTTCACCCAAAACTTAGGGACAACATATTTTTCTCTCGAAAATAACTGCAATTTTGAATATAGAAGGTTTAAAAGCTAAATACCGTAATAAATTGTGGAGGATCATCAATACTTGTGGAGCCTAAAATTACTTCTCTCTTCAACTTTGTTGTAAGCTTGTGACAAACTCTAAGCTGTACGTTAAAAAAAGATAATTTATGTATCCGTATAAGCAAGCTATTTTAAGAGACACATTCCAATTATATAAGAACAAAACATACCTCAGATCTAGTTGCTCCACCCACAATAAATACAAAGATGCGCTGACCCATCTTCTTAAAATCACTGGATGCATGCCTTAGTATCGAATCACTGTCCGAAAAGAGATGGTTAAACTCACAACTATGCATAAACAAAATATGGCAGAAGAAAACAGTTCTAATCTCCAAGATCTATATTGATATCAAATAACCAAGAAACTACGAGACAAGCCAAGTTTTGATAGGATCTTGGAACATTCCATTCCGAAGAGAATACTCTCTTTGAGCCCACAATATTTCTCTCAATATTTGGATACCTTTCACTACCCAATTCCCTCTTATTTATAACCTTATTTCCTAATAAACTCTCTAACTAATTGCCCATATACCCCTAAATTAATCCTAATTTCTCTAATTACCCAAACCTATCAAATTGTTGCAGCTTCAGATCTCAAAATCTGAATAGTCTCCAGATAAACCATGAGAACCAATGGTTCAATAGTGAAAAGTAGAAAGGCATCATTTCTTCTTATTTTTTTAAAAAAAGGCAACAAATGTAGTATGAAATGAACCATAGAAAATTGAATTCCATCTCAATAAGCATAGCCTACAATTAAAAAATAAAAAATAAAAAATAAATAAATAAAACACCTTGAGTATCCATCATCAGAATTACGAGGCCGGGCCCATGTTGGAGTCCGTCTTGATCTCATTGAATGAGCAGCTGGAGGTGGCTGAGCTGCTGCTGTATGAGATGATCCATGGTATGTAGGACTGGGGTCATTTAGACATGGATAATCCTCCTTGGATAATTCACCTTTGCTTAGTTTTTCAATTAGTTCCTGGAAATTAGTTTGGGTCAACAAGACATTGATTTTCTATAGATTAAATCAAGACCTATATCATGTTGAATCCTATAATCACATCAAGCCTAGGTTAGAGCAAAAATGAAATTTTCAATACATGCTGAACAATATAAAACATGAAGCCAGCTTCTGTAGACAGGCCGTCTAATCATATCTTACTCAATAATACCTATTAGTTTCTTCAAATTAAAAAAAAAAAACTATTAATAACATAAATAGATTGAAGAAATAGGTTTGACCATCGGCTTTACCTCTATTATGGGATAAAACCGTGATAATTGCCATGCTTCTGCTTCACCATTTTGCTGTTTCCTAACTGCACGTTTCTTCTGATAACAAAGTACAGTCAGACATTGAACAAATAAATTCAAGAAGCAAAAAGATACACTTTTACCTTATGAATATCAAACTTCAAAGAAAATGACCCTAATGAGCTTTTTTTGCTATCAGGTGCGCTACCAAGTAATCTCATGTTGGTAACAGCATTCATATCCTCTTGTGGTAGTTTTGCCAACTGCCAAGCGTTAAACTTTGTCAAGATGCAATGTATGAACAATGAATGACGGTAATATCCTTTTTAATAGAAAACAAAAACTTTTCATTGATTTATGAAAAAGTACAAAAATCCTACCGAAACTAGTTACATAAGATTATGCCACTAATAAGTCGAGCAGGTAAGATCATAACTATAAAAGGGAGGCAAATGGTAGCGCTCCAATAATGACAGTAATATCTTCACTATGCAATCTTGTGAAAAAAGATATATGAATAGATTAACCAAATAGCCGGTTGGCTGGAAAGTTTATCTTTTCCTTCTTACGGGTGGGGTACTTACCTTCATTAAATTTAGACCTTTCTCACCCTCAAATTTCTCGGGATAAATGGCTGCAAGAATCATCAATAACCGCAACTTATTTTCACGACTTGCATCCTGCAAAAATGTTCAATGTAGGTTACATGTTCATATCTCTAATGATATTTACTTGAGAGCATTAATATAATTTCAGTAATCACCTCGTTGGTTGTCAAAAACTTAATTACATCTTTTGTTCCTGCATCTCCAAAAACAAGGTCCTGCTCAATTTGCCCTAGTTCTCTTAGTCCCTGATCCTTGATTAACTTATTTAGTTTTACTGCAATCTGAATTAATAAACTCAAAGTCAGTTCTTGAAAAATTTTCTTGAAGATATTGCTGTGCAAATGGGTATGAATGAAGATTCCTTTTGCTCCTTTCTGGTACTTTTTTATTTTTTTTGCCTCTCTTTTCTGCAACATTTTTCCATTTTTCTAGTTTCTTAGGCCGCTTCAAGCAGCCCAGTTCTCAACCACAATACAAAATCAAACCTGATTATCCTTTTCTCTCCTCCATCTATAAGCTAAAATTATTTGCTTTAGGGAGAGGGAAATTATCACACGACATTTGGTTTGTCAACAAGAAACTAACCTCCACGTGTAGGGAGAGCTTTTCAATTTGTTCACTATATTGTGGCAATGCTTGAACCATCTTTTGCAGATCCCGAGTGGAGAGTTCACTACTATTTCTATAGCACATCAGAAAGTATTAGATCAGAAAAGCAACATCATTGTGAAGTAGGCTTGTTTCAAAACCGTATATCTATCTAAAAAACTACTCACAATACCAGTCAATAGAATAAAAGAAACAAGAGTTCCATAAGGAAACATAATTCGTTTACTCTTATATTTGATAAGATTGGAAATTGTTAAAAAAGAAATCACATTTTTTTTAGAAAAGAGGCAAATAAGGCATCCTTTTTCATAAATCGTAACCCAACTTGAACAAATTTTAAGCATCCCATCATGGGTAGCATGATGGATGGAAAGGTAAGAGTTCCAATAAAACATTGAAGAAAGCCTATGATTCGGGCAGAGCATCCCACATCCCAAGAGAAAACAATTCTCAAATACTCGGCCTACCCCTACGCAGCAACCAGCACAAGGTTACCCCAGAAATCAATAATAGAAGAAAGCCATCTGAAACTTGAAAAATGTTTCCTTACAAAAAAGGTTCTGGTATTTAGGATCCATTAGAGTGACACCTGAATACATGATTTCCAAGTTCATATTTATACCAATACCATCGAGCATACCCCCAAAAGCACTCAAACACAACAGCGCTAACCTTGAACCTTGATGGATTTGTGCAGCTTTATTCTTAGATACGAAGTTGGTCATCTTCTCATGCAACCGCTCACTCGCCTGAAAAAAGTCATTTATGACAGAAGAAAACAGAAAATAATGTTCAAAAGAATTCAATAACAACAAGGCATACATCTGCAATGTGCGCATGGCGAAGCTCAAACCAAACTGGATCGTGCTCCTCCAAGAGGACCTCTTTCTTCTCTGGTGGACCTCCAACTTTGCTTGGAACCTGAAAGGTAAAATATCTTGATGAACAAAGAGGCCAAAGAAATTATTGCCAGAAACAAATAAAATTTAACAGAGTGCTACAACTTACCTCGTGAACATATTTATTCCCCTCCATGCTTAGCAAATCACGGCACATTGCATCATATGTCCATTCATGTATAACAGGAGCAATCTTGGGGAAAAAAATAGTAAAATTCTCACTAAAAACCAAACACACATTTTTCTTTTTAAGAAAAAAAAAAAATCCCACAGACAAAGTAAACTAAATAATAATAATTACTATCATTATTTTTACAATAAAAATAAAATAAAGATAAAAGAAGTTAAATCGCAATGTTTTCCGTTAAAATGACCAAACTATTTATGTTATATACCTGATCTATGGATCGGTCAAGAATCAGCAGCTCACATGTTTCTGACTGGGGAAAATTGGGGATCGTTTTCTTATATGTTGTAATACAGTCATAGACACCAGCAGCAACTTTTGTAGGAATGAGGTCGCGCAAAGTTGTCATTGTAGTTGCATCAAGAGACTTGGCAGCTCGGTACCGAACAAATGGAAATTCCTGAAGGAAAAAGGTGGGAAAGATATGAACACTATAATGTAATTACAAAATAAAATAAAATAAATTCAGTCTCATAAGGTGCTTCAAGGTTGAGCCTTGAAGAGTGTCAACAAAAAGCAGTGCATTTTTGCCTCAAGGTTTATGCCTCATGAGTCATGCTCCTATCATATTTAAGAAAGAAAAGGGGGGAAAAAGAGAGAGAGAGAGAGAAAAAAGAAACCCAAGACAAAATAAAAGGCCAAGAAGAGACTGTCGATATATACAATAAATATATGTGGATAAGTGGTCGTCCCAAGGAAGCCAACTAGATCCATAGAACACCAAATCTGAAATCTCCATATAATCTCAGTTTCCATCTTCAAAAATATTCCCATTGCCATCTTTCCATACCTTCCAACGAATATCCATGACTCATCCAACCCAATTTGCTTCATCTTCATTCTAAAGAAGTAACGGAACAATCTGGAGTGCAAAATGCCGTACCTCATGAGCAAGGAATACACTAATAGTGCATACTTTCATAGCCATGTATATAAAATGGCATGTCCATAGTTCAAGGATTAAATTTTTGAACAATGCAAACTCAAGTGGATTTAGTATCCTCTTGTAAATGACGAAGGCTTCAATGCTAATAACATTATTGTGTCCTCTGAAGAAGAAAAGAGAAATTAACCCTCCATATTTTTCTTGAGAGTCTGTTCACTAAATAGGTTTGGTGGAAAGCATTTTTGGCCTTTTTTTAAAAAAAAAAAAATCGGTGAGTGTCCTAACCAGTTTATGCACGCCTAGATTATCATATGGAACAACTGTTTCACCCAACTACATTTGGTTGTCAATAAACTTGAAGGAAATTCATTTCTAGGTAGGTAACCACCATGGATTGAACTCATCACCTAATTCTTCAATGCCTTCTTGACCATTGGGCCAACCTAGGTTGTTTTTCTTTTACCTCTTCTATTTCGGCTTTATATGGGCCAATAATATGAACGACTTCACTTTCCAACTTATGAGCAGCCCGAGGGTATCTATACCATTTTAGTAAGGTATGGTGGAAAAATTAGACTATCTTGGCGAATAAGCTTAGACCTTGTCATTTTTGTAGGTTCTTGGGCTTCCCTTAAACATTTTTGAAATCATTCAACTAGTTCCGTGACAATAACCAATGGGAAATTTTTTTGTGGTCATTGACCTTCCAGTGTCCTCAACAAAAAAAAAAAGAGCTAAAAGCATTACCAGTTTAACGCTACTAACACAAACGACATTATCAAGGATGTCTTTGTCCTTTAAGCACAAACAATACCTTTAATGATGCAAAAACTGTGCCAACACGGGTAGCCATCTCATTCAAACACGCTACACCTTTTTGAGAACTCTCTTCATCACAAAAAAGTTCCTCTAGAGCTTTCTCGTTGTTGGTGATAAAGCCCTGGAAACGTAAGAATATTGACTGATAAGTGAGTAACTATTTTATATGACTTTTTTTTTTTTGAAAACAATATGACAAAAATTTAATAAAACATTAATGCATGAATGAATTTAAAATCGTGATATACAGTTCTAGATATAATATCCACATTTCCTCCTCGATGAAGATTCGAAATATTACCTTCTCAATTAACAAGAAATTTATGTTTCAAACTTTCAATATGAACAGATGTTGGAAAATGAAGTAATCTTCAAAAAGGACTATTAAGTAGAAGTCACAAAAATCATTCTTTTTTAGAAGCAAAAAAATAATAATCAAACTAAAATATTGTCAGCAAAATTTATAAAGAAGAATAAATATATGAGAGCTACAATAACTGCTATTGATCATACACCTGCGCTGATCAATAAGTAGGCTAAGTGGTACCTGGCTGTCTATAGCAAAGTACTCCAAATTCATCTGCATATTGACACAAAAAGGAAGGTGAAAAAGTTAATAATAATTTCCATTGAATAATTAATGGAAGAAATAAAGTAACTAGCTGAATTATAATCTGACCCAACAGATTGCAATGAAAAAAAAAAAGTAAGCAGAAACTTTAAGCTTGGCCTAGAGATCAATAACCTCTTTTAGGGCAGCTATACGAGGTAAAACAGTTGAGTCTCTCTTGATGTGAGTGACTAATTCTTTTGATATAGGTGAACTGAAGAAAACAAATGCCCTTCAAGGATACAAAAGAAAATAGATTCAACAACTATGACACAAAAATACTCAACTAGAAGCATTAAATAACTGGGAGATGTGTATACATACTTCCGGTATAAAGGAGATCTCCCTGACATGTCTGACAGGAACATGATAACACTGCAAGTTTAAAAGAGAGAGATAATGAAGATTTCAGCTCCAATTTATGCCATCAATCTAAAATTATAAACACTCCGAAATTTACTCCATTCCTGGGTTTAGACAAAAAAAAAAAAAAAACTTTCTTTTTTTATAAGAGACATAAGATATCATGATGAAAAGCTAAGGAAGAGGGCTCCCATCTGCCTAGAAGGTTAGAAAAGCTCCTCTGCTTGAGGGGGTTCTATTTCATGAATCTATAAATATGAATAAAAGGCTCTGTTTCATTATACTTATAGATAAATGAAATAGAAGCCTTTTCTTTTCTACTTCAGTATATGCAATACAAGAGCAATAGGCACAAATTAAGATAAGATCGGAATGAGATTAGCATTCAAGTCATAACCATCTAAGAGAGAGTAGAAGAATTTTGAAGGCCAAATAAAAAGAACCTTATCGAACATAAGAGGTGCATTACATTCCAACCTTGCAAAGTAAAAGATAAAGCCAAAGCATGGTCTTACAGTTAACAATTAAATATAACTATCAGATAAAATTGTATAAATCACATAAAAGAAAATATATATTACTTCTCTCGAGAAGGCTGAAGGAAATAGATAGCATCCATGGATGGCAGTGGCTGCCTTCTTCTGTATATGTCTTCTACCACTGCCGCACAAAAACAATCCAGTTATTTTCAAAGGCTAAAAACTAAAAATTCCAAAATGGAGAATAGATCTAGGTTCCAAAAAAAGCTGTATTGATTGGTCACAATCCCAACTGCTAAGAAAAAGTTTAATTGTGCAAAATCAGCATATTCATTACATTCAGAAAACAAGAGCTCTTTGACACACTTGTATTTTATACACAGAAGGCAATATCTAGAATCATTGGTGTAAAGTATCTTAGAGAATTTTCTTGCGTTTCTTACATGAAACGCCTTCATCTGTGATATCAGCCATCTTGCATGAGTATGACATTATCTTGACAGTAAGTCTGTCCATGATGAGAACCTGCAAATAACAGATCCAACCACCAATAAATTTAAAAAGAAACGTAGTGTAGTAAACCAAACGGAAAAGCAAACCAATGATTCTTGTTGGTTCAAAAAATAATAATAATAACTCAGCAGATTTTTTCGCTAGAGGAAGAGGAGGAAGACAAACACAGAAAACCTCCACAATCTCCAAACTCATATATGTTTAAAGAATGAAAATGAGTAAGAATCATATTTTTCAAAAGAATGAAAATGAGTAACAAATAGGCCCAAAAGTAATTTGTTTAAATGCAGATGATTATGAATATGATATACCTTCCAAGTTGATTTGGAATCCCCTGCTTTAGCTGAGCGAAGCATCTCATGCAGCAATCCTGAAGGTGAATTTAAAATGAATATAAGTAGATTGGACTATTAGGTGCCAACATACAATTACACCGGTCATCAGGGAAGTTAACGATCAAACACGGTGTTTTAAAAAGCTCAAGGTGCACTAAGACGCAATAGCCCTCTGGAGCATGAGGCGCAAGGCGCACCAAAAGGCGCACACTTTTTTACTTAAGGCATACTATATAAAATAAAAACATACACACAATAAATATGCGTGTATATACACAATAAAAACACTTTAATGGGCAGAAATGAAGTTTTAACCAAGAAAAATATATAAAATATACATAACAATTCAACTATTAACCTTCATTTCAGGGAAAGAAATAAAGTTTAACTAAGAATAATATAAAACATACATAACATTCAACTAATAACCTTCATTTCATGGAAAGAAATGAAGTTAGACTAAGAATAGTATATAAAACAAACATACATAAGATTCAACTATTAACCTTCCTTTCATGGAAAGAAATGAAATTTTAATCAAGAATAATAAAAAAAAACATACATAAGATTTAACTATTAGTTTTTGAACGTAGTGTTGTGAATAAGTACTCACGGACGATGGTGTGGATGGAGAATTAAAGAATGAGAAGCGGGAGAATAGGAGTTACGGAGAGAAAAAAAAAGTGAATGTTGTCTTTTGTTAGTTGAAGAGTTAAGTTATATAAGGTATTTAAATGTCTTGAATATGTTATCTGTAAGGCCTCCAATTATCTTTACATATCAACACAGGGGTAAGAAGGTCATTACACAGGGAGAATGAATGCAGTACATTATGTTAGTGAGAATGATTGCGGAATGGGAAAAAGGGAGTGCTATTTGTACGGGAGGAAGGTTTTGGGAGAGTAGGCTTGTTTTTAGGTAGACTTCTAGGTCTAAAGGAGAGATTTCCAACGCTCTCAAAGTGACTTGGTGTTTTCTTATTGCATTTCATCTTGTTCATCTTAAATCTTGGGTTGATTGTGAATATATAACCTCCTTGGTGAAAAGAGTAGTTCATCAAGGTGGTTTCCCCTATTTTGTTATTCTTCTGGGTAATTTTGTGATTGAGTGCAAGGCAAAGAAGGTTGATACCTTACAAATTGGTATCCTAGGGTCTCAAATCTGGGAGGACACACAGAATGGCGCAACTACAGGTCAAAGAACGATTGGAAGCGAATGATAGGAGGATGGAAGAGACCGGTAAGAAGATATCTGACCTCGGAGAAGTCGTGCTACGAATCAAAAAAAGTCTCGAGCGGATGATGAATGTGGTAGCCGACGTGACGGCGAGTAAAGGAGGTTCGTTTACTGATAATACAGAAGCTTTGACCCTGAAGCTTAAAGGGATAATGGGTCAAGAACCAACCCCAGAGAAGAAGGTAGACGACGAGGGTGGTGAGAGTTTGCAAACAAAGAAAGAGCTACAAAGAACTGACCGGAGCAAGTTTAAGAGGTTAGAAATGCCGGTTTTCAACGGTACAAACCCCGATTCATGGTTGTATCGAGCTGAAACGTATTTTGAATTGCATAATCTCTCCAATTCAGAGAGGATCGTTGTGTCGATAATCATTTTTGAACAGGTAGTCGTCAATTGGTACCGATAGGCTGCAAAGAGACGAAATTTTGAAGGCTGGGAGGATTTAAAAAATCGTCTGTTCGACCGATTCTGACCCATGCAAGAGGGAAGCCTATGCGAGCGATTTTTGTCGATTGTTCAGGATGGAACCGTGGATGAGTACATTGTGAGGTTCGAAACTTATTCGACCAATCTAAAGCTGTCCGATGAGGTGATGGAAAATACCTTCCTTAAAGGACTTCAGCCAACGCTCAAAGCCACGGTGGTGAGCCGGCAGCCTAAAGGATTGGAAGAGACGATGAAGCAGGCCCAACTTCTTACAGATCGCGAACTCGCGCTCGGGCTAGCATATGGGAACTCGGGGTTGGTCAATGTCAAGGATCCAGGTAAGCCTAACTCTTACTCTGTTTTTAAAAATTATAACCAGCCTAAAGGCCCTGGGGGAAAACAGAATGACGGGCAACCAGTTCGCATAGTAACAATTCTGGAACACACAGTGGTGGCTCGACGAGAAGCCCAGTCGAAAAGACTCTAGGATGCTGAATTCCAAGCTAAAAGGGAGAAGGGATTGTGTTATAAATGTGACGAAAAATACACCAAGAATCATCGTTGTCGTTCACGAGATTTCTGCAATCTGCGGTCCTTCTTGTCAACGGATTGGAAGAAATAGAATTAGTGAGGGAAGAACCACCTGAAGAGGAGAGTGAATAAGAGGAAGCAGTAGTGGGAAAGTTAGTTGAACTCGATTTGAAGTCGGTGGTAGGATTTTCAACGCCGGGTAACAATGAAGGTGAAAGGATTAATCGAGAACCAAGAGGTTGTGATTTTGATAGATTGTGGGGCAATTCACAATTTCCTCTCGCAAAAATTAGTTGACGAACTTCGTCTTCAGATTACGGATACCAACCGTTATGGGATCGTGCTGGGTAATGGAGTTGCTTCAAAAGGGCAAGGAATTTGCAGGAATGTCACAGTAACCTTACCCGAACTAGCAGTAATGGAGGATTTTCTCCCTCTAGAACTATCGGGAGTTGATGTAATATTGAGAATGCAGTGGCTAAGGAAAATGGGATGTATGAATGTGGATTGGACCTCTTTGACCATGGAATTTGTTTTGAATGGCCACACTGTGAACACTAAAGAAGATCCTTCTTTAACCAAAACAGAGGTTTCTCTGAAAATGCTAACTAAGACATGGACTAGCTCTAATCAAGATTACTTAGTTGAGTTGCGTACTTTGGCTGGTCGCGAGGGGATCGATTGTGAAGAAGAGAGAGGGGTTACTGATGAACGCTTGCAGATTTTGTTGGACGAGAACCAAGCGATATTTGAGCTACTTGAAGGGCTTCCCCCTAGTGACACACTGACCACCAAATTCTGTTAAAGGATGGACAAGCTCCAGCCAATGTAAGACCTTATAGATATGCCCATGTTCAGAAGTCAGAAATTGAGAAATTGGTTAGAGAGATGTTGACTTCCGAAATAATCAGGCCAAGTACCAATCCTTTCTCAAGCCCCGTGCTGTTGATTAAGAAAAAAGATGGGGGATGGCGTTTTTGTGTTGACTACATGGCCTAGAACCAGGTCACCATTCTGGATAAGTTCCTTATCCCGGTAATAGATGAATTGCAAGGATCCACCATCTACTCTAAATTTGATCTAAAGTCCGACAACCATCAGATTCGGAAAACAGCTTTTCGGACCCACGAGGGACATTACGAGTTTTAGTGATGCCTTTCGGCCTAACGAATGCGCCCACGACGTTCCAAGCTTTGATGAATCAGATCTTCAAACCGTACCTACGCAAATTCATATTGGTATTCTTTGATGATATTCTAGTTTATAGTCCAGACTATGAGACTCATGTAGAACATTTAAAGGTTGTCATAGAATTGCTGAAAAGAAACTCCTTGAACTCCTTGTTTTCTAATAGAAAAAAATGTGTTTTCACACAAGAAAATGTGGATTATTTGGGGCATTGCATTTCGGCTAAGGGAGTAGAAGCAGACATAACAAAAATAGAAGCCATGATGAGTTTGCCGGTGCCTAAAAATATCAAAGAACTGAGAGGGTTCTTAGGCTTAACAGGATATTATAGGAGATTTGTACAACACTATGGGTTATTAGCAACCCTGTTGACTCAGTTACTCCAGAAAGACCCCTTCATTTGAACCAATGAAGCCACAGTAGCATTTGAAACACTAAGACAAGCAATGATGTGTCTTCCAATTCTGGCATTACCAGATTCAATCTGCCATTCATGATCAAGACATATGCGTCGGGTACAGGAGTGGGAGCGGTGTTGACTCAACAAAAACGACCCATTGCCTATTTCAGTCAAGCCTTGTCCCAACGTGCTAAGGAAAAATCTATATATGAAAGAAAATTGATAGCAATAGTTTTATCGATGCAGAAATGGCGACACTACTTGTTGGGGCAGAAATTTGTGGTCATGACGGATCAAAAGGCTCTCCGCCACTTGTTAGACAAGAGAGAGGTACAACTCGAGTATCAAAAATGGCTAACCAAACTGCTAGGATATGACTTCAAAATAAGATACCACCCTGGACAATTGAATAAAGCCGCGGATGCTCTATCTCGAGTCATCAGGGAATCAGAATTGAATTCCATCACAATACCTTGACTAGTTGATATCGATATTATCAGTAAAGAAGTGGCTGCCGACCTTGAGTTACAGGAACTCATCAACCAACTCCAAATCGACCCACTGTACAAGCCAAAGTTCCAATTGCAGCAAGGGAAGTTAATGTACA
Source organism: Sechiopsis laciniata (assembly GCA_037833695.1). Classification (NCBI taxonomy): domain Eukaryota; kingdom Viridiplantae; phylum Streptophyta; class Magnoliopsida; order Cucurbitales; family Cucurbitaceae; genus Sechiopsis; species Sechiopsis laciniata. The sequence continues at coordinate 5,663,964 of JBBMKA010000020.1, read as the reverse complement.
AGAACCGGTAGGTTTGTCTAGCAAATCTTCTTTGATTCCCGTGATTCTGCACACATTCCATGACTCAGTCATAGTTGGACATTCCAATTTTCTACGAACCTACAAGCGGATAACAGGGGAGCTTTATTGGAAGAATATGAAGCCAATGATAAAGAACCATGTGGCGAATTGCACAATGTGCTAACGAAATAAAACAGAAGCGGTTCACCCTGCTAGATTGTTACAACCACTACCGATACCGGATAGAGTTTGGGAGGATATATCAATGGATTTTGCGAAGAGCTACCTAAATCCAAAGGGTATGATTCTATCTTAGTGGTAGTAGATAGGTTAAGCAAGTATGGACATTTTTTGACACTCAAACATCCTTATTCGGCAAAGGAAGTAGCAGACAGATTCATACGAGAAGTCGTTAAGTTGCACGAATTTCCTAGCTCCATTGTGTCAGATAGGGATAAAATTTTTCTTGGTACCTTTTGGAAAGAACTATTCCGCTTACAGGGAACAAAACTGAAGAAGAGCACAGCTTAGCACCCTCAGACCGATGGGCAAACAGAGAGGATTAATAGATGTTTGGAGGCATACCTTTGTTGTTTTTGCAGCGAACATCCAAAAGAAAGGCAACAATGGATTCATTGGGCAGAATACTAGTATAACACAACTTACCATGTATCCATCAACACCACACCCTTTAATGTGGTTTACGGAAGATAGCCCCCGCCCTTGGTGGCTTATGGAGAGAAAAAGACGGAAGTCGATACGTTGGACCAACAGTTGTTAGAAAGGGACCACGCATTGATAGCATTGAAGGAACAACTTCATTTAGCTAAAGAAAGAATGAAGAAATTTACTGATCGAAAGAGGAGGGAGTTGGAATTTACGGTGGGAGATTGGGTGTATTTGAAACTCCGACCATATATAGGCAGCGGACCATAGCTCAACGTCGAAATGAAAAGCTTTCGCCAAAATATTTCGGTCCTTATCTAATGATGGAGCGAATCGGAGCAGTTGGGTACAAATTGAAGTTGCCAGCCGAATCGCAAATCCATGACGTCTTTCCCATATCTCAATTGAAGAAGATAGTTGGGAACGAAATAGCGGTGCAAGGCACAATTCCTCCTCTTGGTGACAAGTTCGAGTGGCCAGCTGAACCAGAAAAAGTTCTAGGGATTCGGTGGAATAATGAAAAAGGAGCCGAGGAGTGGTTAATCATGAGGCAGGGACAAGAGGCCGACGATGCTAAATGGGAGTTAGCTCACGACATTCAGACAGCGTATCCCCAATTTCACCTTGAGGACAAGGTGGGTCTTGCAGAGGGGGGTGATGTAAGGCCTCCAATTATCTTTACATATCAACGCAGGGGTAAGAACGTCATTACACAGGGAGAATGAATGCACGTACATTATGTTAGTGGGAGTGAGTGCCGAATGGGAAAAGGGGAGTGCTACTGGTACGGGAGGAAGGTTCTGGGAGAGTAGGCTTGTTTTTAGGTAGGCTTCTAGGTCTAAAGGAGAGATTTCCAGCTTTCTCAGTGGCTGAGTGTTTTCTTATTGCATTTCATCTTATTCATCTTAAATCTTGGGTTGATTGTGAATATATAACCTCTTTGGTGAAAAGAGTAGCTCATCAAGGTGATTTCCCCTATTTTGTTGTTCTTCTGGGTAATTTTGTGAATGAGTGCAGGACAAAGAAGGTTGATACCTTACATTATCTTGTGCTTCGAATGACTTATAGGGAGATAAAACACAAAAGTTGACGGTAAAATAGTAAAAAAGAACATATAAAATACAAAAGCCCACAACGTGCACTTTTTAAGCGCACCTTGCGCTTTGCGCCATTTAAAACACTGATCAAACATCAACTTTTTATATTGATGAGTGTTCGGGCCAGCCAATACAAACGTCAACTAATCTCACATGACAACTATTTGACCCTACAACATTTAGTTGATAGAATCACAGAGGATATAAGGTCGATCTTAGTAATATTCAATATAATAAAAGCATGAAAAGTTTATGATTATGAGAATTCTGCTTCCTTTCAAAAAATATATATATAAAGTTGCTAGAATGTAAGTAAACTAAATGAATGTTTTTACAAGCCCGTCTAAAGCATCCTACAAATTCAAATTCCATCTCAGCAGGAACTCTCGAGTCTTTCAGGAGGACAACACCTTGGGTTTCAGTATCATAATAATGGTCAGCTCACTGCTAAAACTAAATTCCAAAAAACTTTTTTTATTTTATTGATATCTGTGACTGTCCGGGCCAGCTTTTGCGCATCTCGACTAATGTCACGAGACATACCGTCTGACCCTACAACATTTAGATGCCAAGAAAACCCGTAGGAAATTAATTCCTAGGTAGGTAGCCACCATTGATTGAACCCATCACCTTATGTACCCCAAGGTCCTCTTTGACCAATTGAGCCACTCCATGATGGTTTCCAAAGAACAATTAAACTAACCTCCAAATCAGAAGCAAAAGATAAGTTATCTAAACCCAAAAGAAGAGAAAGTAATGGTTAGTTTAAAAAAAAAAAAAAGGAGTGATTATGTAAAATTCCGTATAGGATATGGTACTACGTCTACACTAACGCGTTCACATCCGGCGGCTTCAAGCTTACCAGTGATGCCAACCCAGAACTGAAAGGATGTTTTCAGCACATTGGGTTATGCATAAAGACATTACCAATGTTAGTTCAATTCTCCATTAAGCTTTAGAAGGATTTATTCCAAAGTATTAACTACATTTTTATTTTATTTGATCTTCATGACTGTCCGGGCCAACTTGCGCGCACCTCGACTAATGTCACGGAACATACCGCCAGACTCTACAACATTTGGATGTCAAGAAAACTCGTAAGAAATTAATTCTTAGGTAAGTGGCCACCATGGATTGAACCCATCACCTTTAACACTCCAAAACTCTCTTTGACCCGTAGGCCACTTCATGATGGTTAAAATATTAACTACATTGAACCAGCAAGAACACGGGGACATTTGATGATTCCTCTTATCATAATAACTAGAGTGAAAAGAAAATGAAAAATCCCCACATAAGACACTCATATATTAAAGCAAGTTCAGGAGGCTACATTACAGTCATGAACAAAACCACAAGTTCAAGCTTATCAATAGGAACAAACTTCAAAAAAAAATTAAAAAACAAAACAAACTGGAACTAAAATCCCTTCTTATCTGAATTCAGCTACCAGTTACAACACGCCAACCTCTCCAATAATAAAATAAAATCAGTATAACCCTCCATTTCAGTCTGCTATGAAATTATTAAAGATTCTAGAAGATAAAACCCGCAATGGGTAACCGCGATTCAACCAAGAACAAACTAAAAAGGGGGGAAAACAAGCGCGAAAGAGAGTGAGAGAGAGATATGAGACTCACGCTCGCGGCTGATTTGCCTGAAACTTTTGTAATCTCCGACAGATGAATCGGAATCAGAGAACGACATGGTCCCCTCCTTCTGATGGCTTGGATTCAACGGATAAACAGAGATCGTTTACCAATTGAAAAACGATGAAGATCGGAGAGAAAAACAAAGAGAAATTCACTTCCAGGCAGAGATGATCCTGAAAACCAATCGCCCAAAAAGTAGAAGATGAAGATCAATTGTAAGGAATTGCGGGCTGTGGGGAAGAAAATTCAAAGTTCTGGGCTTTTGGCTGACGGGTTTTGACTCGCCGATTCTTCCGACTCGGAGCCTGCGACGAAAAGCCAAACGAAAATGGACCGAATTTCTGCACCACCAACATCATAGATGTTCGAGTCCTCCATTGGTGACGTAGCCGCTCCTAATTACCATTTTGCCCAACCAAATTATCTTCATTAATAATTCGTCACCCAATTTGGCATGTTTGGTTAGAGAATGAATGAAAGTGATAATAAATTAATGTTTGGTTAAATAGAGAGTAATAGTAAATTAGTGTTGAAAAGAAGAAAAGTAATAGTTAATTATTATTTAGTGAGAAGGTAAAGAAATAAAAGTGAAAGTAAATTAGTGTTTAATGGAAGAGAAGATAACTGAAAAAAAAATAAGAATATTTAATATTTAATATTTTTTAATATAATATTCACATTTGAATATTTTTAATATATATATAATTAACTTTTAATATTGACTCAAAAAAAATTATCATTTAATATAATCTACTCAAACTAAGTTCTAAGTCCAAAATCTACTATTTAGGTTCTCTTTTATTTTTTTGAAACACAAGTCTAAACTTTCAAACTATTGTTCTTTTGGTCAAGTCTTAAAATTCAATATATTTATACAAGTTCTAAATCCAAAGTGTAATGTTATGTACCGGTTATTTGAAGGAGATGTCTAAATTTTGAAACTTCTTTTATATATATATGGTTAAAATACCATTTTGGTCCCTCAAGTTTTATGATTGTCCCATTTAGGTCCCTCAAGTTTCAATTGTCCAATTTT
>JBBMKA010000020.1:5640809-5654642 GCA_037833695.1 Sechiopsis laciniata | reverse complement strand
TTTTTTTTTTTTTTTTTTTTTTTTTTTTAGAATATATATAAAATCAATTTTAAAACATGAATTCTCCAGTCAAATTACGTTAATAATGTTCTTACTTATGTCACATACGTCGTCCAGTTTTTACATATTAGTTGTTGGATCAATTTCCATCTTATGCATTCACGAAAAAAATCCTGAATTTTCGAAACAAATATGCTAGTTTGAAATCTATCTCAAAGTTAAGTTTTTTTTCTTTTTTTCTTTTTTTAATATATATATATATATATATATTTATTTATTTTTATTTTTATTTTTTTTAATTTAAGTTTAACAATATTTAAAATGAAATATTTGAATCTCTAATATTTTAACTACTGGATTAAATATTATACTATTGCAACTATATTTTTACTGTCATAAAATTAAAAAGTTAACTATAATATTTGAATTAAAAAAAGTAATCATATAGACCTTTGGTAACTATTTGATTTTTTATTTTTGGTGTTCGACATTTAAGCATATTATTCAAATTTTCTATAATGGTTTCCATATTTCAAAATTCTTAGGACTAACCAAATTTCAAAAATAAAAACAAAATTTTGAAAGCTTACTTTTTTGTTTCTAAATTTTAGTTTGGTTTCTAAAAATATAGGTAAAATATAGAGATACAAGTAAGAAAAAATATATGATAAAATAATTGTTGTAAGTTTAAATTCAAAAACCAAATACTAAAAATAAAATGATTATCAAACCGGTTATAGTTATAGCTTTAAATAGTGATCTAAGCTCTTTGGCTACATCGATATATATTTTATACAACATTTAAGTATTATATATAAATTTTCAAATTTGTTAATTTTCCTTATCAAAATTAATGCATGCATGGGAATGGTGGTACGTGTACCTATCATAAAAATATTATTTTTTTGAATGGGTCGGTAGCGCCATTGATTATTTAATTTAGTGTTAATTCAATCTACCATTACTGGTTCAATCCTTGAAATTGTATTTGTAATTCCCATTTCTCTAACTTGTAGTAAATAAAAAAAAAGAAAGAAGAAATTACTAGCTTCCAGCTGTGTGAAGGTGATCTTCCACATATCTCTCGCAGATTTTTCACGTGACTAAAAAATTAAGTATTTTTTAATCCCAAAAAAGTAAAAACCACAGTTTTGTCATCTTAAGGTTTTAAATATTTTACGACTTAAATAAGATGAGATTTGAATTCATAACATCATAATTATAAATATATATATTTTATGTCAGTTTGATCTTATATATATTTTTGTTAGACATTACATTTTGTTATGTTTATTTTAGCTCAATAATTTCAATTCAATCAACCATTATAGAGTAGGAAAATCTTAAAAAACTAAGAGGTGAATAATATATCTATAGTGACCAAACATTTAAAAACTAAGAGGTGAATAATATATCTATAGTGATCAAACATTTAAAAACTAAGAGGTGAATAATATATATAAATTTCTTAGGTATGTTTAACAAAAATAATCGAAATACACTTAAATTGACTCAAACACACACAAAAATATAATAATAATAATAATTAAAAAAGAAGATATCTTTTAAGTTTATTTTTATACTTGTTTTATTTTTCTCCGATAATAATTATAATTCGATGGATGTTTAAAATAGTAATAAATATGTTTCTATTTAGGTTGTTACTCTTTTTTTTTTACTCAATTATTAGAAACCGTTTTAGTAATGAATTATTAGAAGGTAATTTATTGGAGATGGGCGATATGGCTCCATCATGCAGAAAGCAAAATTTATTTCCATTTATAGGGTAGTAAATAGTTCTGGGTTTCTAGTTGAAGGTAGGCAGCCCTATTATTATAACTTTTTTATCATCTATTGTTTTTAATTAATTTCTTTTTTTCAATAAATTTGCATTATTTATTTAAAATGAAATGAATATGAAGTGGATACGTGGTCATTAAATGTATTCGGTATGGCTGGCATGTATTTTTATTAATCGATGTAATAATACTATCGATCAAATTTTAAGTTTAAAAAATTAACATTAACACCTTTACTTTATTGCACACTGTCTTCAAAAAAAAAAAATAATAATAATAAAATAAAATCTATTGCACACTGCATACTGTATTGTATTAGTCTCTAAATATTTTTTGTTAACAATTGTGGAGCCAGAGAATGAATGTTTTGTAAACATTTTAAATAATAATTAATATCCCATTATTGAAGTGAATATTTAGTTGTAAAGAAAAAGATATAATTTCAGTTATTTTAAAAACACAAACTTCAAAAGCAATACCAAAAAAAAAAAAAAAAAAAAAAAAAAAAAAAAAAAAAAAAAACAATAATAATTAATACTACTAGGTTCATACTTTCAATTGGATATAAAAAATTAAAAACTTTTTCGATTTTTTTAGTTCTATAGCAGTTGAAGGACAGTTGATTTCAAATAGAATATGATTCTCCAATATCATAGAGTTAAATATAAAAATTAAATAGATTGTAATTCCTATTATTTTTTCACAAAATAGCTAAATCAAATAATCAAAAGCCTTTATTACAGGTGACGAGATTCAAATGTAAGGGAATGTCAATTGGGCTGAGCTGGGCCCACGTCCTCGGCGACGCCTTCTCCGCCGCCGCATTCATGAACTCTCTCACCGATCTCCTCTTCGGCGCCGCCCCCACCGCCTTCATTCCTCCGCCGCCACCCGCCGTCCACACGATCTCAACCACTCCACCGCTCCAACGTCCACTCTCCGCCGCCGCCGATGGCAAGCCACCACTTTCTCTCCGGCGAGTCGACCCAGTTGGCGACCACTGGATTCCGACCAACAACTTCAAAATGGAATCGTTTTCCTTCGAATTAAACGCGACCCAGGTGGCCAAATTACAAACCCAAATGCCCCACCAAACCCCACCTTTCGAATCCATCGCCGCCGTCCTGTGGCAGTTCATAGCCAAACTCCGGCGAGGCTCCGAACCCACGACGGTTACTCTCTGCAAACTCAACCTAACTAAAAAGAGGAAGATAATTGAAAACGCCCAAAAGATCAGCACGATAAAATTCGCCGCCGCCTACGTCTCTGCCGCTGACCGGAGGGAGCTGGCGGAGCTGCTGTTGGCCGGCGCGTCGGAGGAAGAAAATGAGCTGATTGAAGAGGCTGTGGAAACGGACAATGGAGTTGGTGATTTTGTTGTTTATGGAGCGAATTTGACATTTGTGAAATGGGATGATGCTGATATGTATGGAGATGGGATGGTACTGGCCTTTGAGAGGCCCAAATTTGTGCATTACGCCGTGCACGGCGTCGGTGATGGTGGAGCGGTGGTGGTGGCGCCCGGGCCGGTGGACGAAGGTGACGGCGGATGCACCGGAGGGAGGTTGGTGACAGTGACTTTGCCGGAGAATGAAGTGGTGGAGCTGAAGGCAGAGTTGATGGACAATGGAATGTTTCTATAGAACACAAATGGAATGAGTGAATTAATTGTTTGAGGATGAAATTAAGGTTGTTGTTAATGTTATATGTCTAAGTTAAGAATGGGTACACTATTAAGATAATGTTTGTTTAATTTTAGTTGTTTGCTATGTAAGCCATGAATTGTGAATCATGATTGGGTGTAATAATTTGTAAGGACTTCAAAATATGTATCAAATCGAATTAGTTATTTGACCCAAAGGACCAATAAAAATACATCATACCAAAATACATGTAAGAAACTTTTACATCATAATTAAGAGGGCGAGAAATGAGAGGACAAACAAAAACCCCAGGAATTATTTTAAGTAGCTGAGGAATGAAAGTCTAAATCTTATTTAGATGTAAATTTAAAATGAATAATTATTTTAAATAGTTAAAAAATAAATGATTAAAAACGAGTTATTAAATTCATTTGAAATGAAAGATTAGAAATGAATGGTTAAAAATGATTGAATGATTAAAAATGAATAATTAGAAATGAGGAGTTTATTTTTAAAAGTAAAAAAGATAGAGAAGTTAGTAAAAATTCGTTCGGATGTAAGTTTTCGTTGAGGAGTTAGTAAATCCTCTACTTAATTCTCCTTAAATATGGAAGACAAACACTCACTTAGGATCCAAAAATATGAGCGAAGTTTACGGTACAAGTGTGATTAAGAAGCTATGAATTTGAATTTCATTCCCTGATGAATTGTCTAAGTATCCATTAATCTTCAACTTCTACACATCATTTACCTGATTGCTAACTCTATATAACAGATTAGAAAACTAGCTATCAAGAAAAACGGTAAACCAACTACAGATGTGTCAGTCAACTAGTTCAAATCCTGGTTGAATTAAAAATAATAATAATATGATTCTTCACCTTCCCCACATTTTTCAATGATTGTGAGAGACGCCAACACCTGCAATTTCAGCCTCCATTCATCTTCTATTCTATTTCTTTTATCTACCTGCAAATTTGGACCAAAAACTAAAAAAAATATCGAGAGACTTTGTAGCAATGGCCACCAGAGTACAGAATGCTAGCAAAGAGAAGAAGTGAAGTTTTGTTGAGCCTATCATCTCTATTTATAAGCTTTCTGTATCTCCAAAACCAACCAGCAGTTCATTATCACCATCTAGGAATGAAAATTGAAGATATGAAAACTAATCTATAGGCTCATGAATGAATTTTCACTACTTTCCTTTTTCCCTCTATCTTACATTTCTGCAAATAAAAAGTTCTATGATACAAATCAAAATTGTGGTGGAGTTGTAAATACCACATCTAATTCCTTTCACATTCTCAATTAGAAAGTGTTTTTTTTCCAGCTCCAAGCAAATTAAATAAAATACCACAAGTTCACACATCCTCTCTCTCTTTCTATCTGTAGGCAAATCCTCCCAGAGTTAGCCTTTATGAATTTCTCATTTCAATGAATTGGTTATTTAATGTCCTATAGCCAAAAACCACCTTCCATACCTAGCCCCCCCAACCCACCCCTCAATAGTCGAGCATTCCACAGATGCTCTCTAATCAAATAACCAATTTGATAGCCAGATGATCAAAATCACACGTCCAGCCCCAGCCACCAGAACCGAGCAAGAGCGCAAATGCCGTGGAAGAAGAATGGAAAAACTCATATCTAGCTGGCTGTCGGCGAACCACCACTTCCAACATGATTCCAAGGCAGGTCTGCCCCGGGTCTAATTGAGTCAAGTTAGGAAATCATGTGAGACCATCAGTATGGTATGACATAAGGCAAAGCATAAACATCGGCGGATTCTATCTGCATTGCCTCTGCCCATACCTGTGGCATTTTCTCGACCTCTGAATATTCCAACTTGGGCTTCATCACTTGGGAAATATTGCTGCTAAATAACCAATCTTGGTTATCAGAATCTGACAATTCCCCCATTTTGGGGACTGAATATACCACGCTCAAGTATTTGGAATCTGGATGGGGTGGTTTTTTATGTATTGCAGTCGGTTGGGAATGTTCATCCTGTCTGCCAAACTTGTGTTTCGAAGAGGGAGGCGGGTGGTGAGCTTCAATAATGCCATTAACCTTGGGTTCTTTATTAACCAAAATAAGGTCATTTGCCACAGCCTGTATCTCTGAAAGAGGCAAGGTGGAAGCCAAGCACGGTTCGAGTATTCTACCATTTTCCTTCAATGGATGAGAACTGGGCCTCAACAACTTACTGGATCTGTTGTCAATCGCTGAAAGAAAATTAAGAAAACTATTTTTGAGATCTAAAAAAGTTACAGAGTATAAACTACAAACAATTTCAGTTAATAGATCCATACCCAAATAATTACGTGGTTCATTTATAAAAATTAACTCACCATGCAAGACTCCATTTGGCTCAAAATCCTTCCTTTTCTTGATTAGATTTTCCTCAACTGCAGCACCTAAATTGCTATCAGGAAGTTGTGATGTATTTGTATTTGTAGAGTGTCTACCTAAGAGGTTATCCTTATTGATCTCTTTTGTTTTATCTACCATGGCATTCTTCTCTTCCACCTTCTTCTCCTTCTCCTTTGCTTTCTTTTCTTTTTTCTTCTCTTTATCGTGCTCTTTATCATTTGAACGTCCTTTTTTCCCTTTATCTTTATCCTTGTGTTTGCTCCCACGTTTTTCTTGACCTTCTTTCTGTTTGATTTTATCATTTGTTTCTTTCCTTCTCTCTGCACTATTCTCCAATGGTTTAAACATTCCTGCAACTCCAGACTCAACAGTTGCAGTGGCGACTGCGGTGGAACTTGGGACTGCCGAACTTCCACTGGATCTTTCCTCAAGTTTAATTCCTTGACCATTGTATTTTCTCTCATCAATTTTCTTGGTCTTGTTCTGTTCTTTACCCTCCTGTACGGCCATTCCATAAACCGTTTTTGGTGCAACAGAAAATTTCTCGACCTTCGCATTGTCCCCAATTCTCCTCCCCATCTCCGGCACCAATTTGGAGATCTTGGTCTCCTTAGGAAGAAAAGTATTCTGACTAATCTTATTTCCAATGTAAGAATCAGATTGACCAACATGCTTCTCCTCTTGGGCACTGTTATGTTTGATTCTAACAACTTCATCTCCATTTCGACTCCCGATTTTCCCCGAAGGTCTACTCTCCTCTGAGGCATGTGCTTTCTCCTTCTCCTTATCCCTATCCTTCTTTTGGCCCCTGTCTTTCTTTTTGTCTTTCTTCTCTCGGCGTTTATCGCCACTTTTATCTGTATCTCTTTTTTCTTTACCCCCTCTCTTCTCCTTATCCTTCTTCTCCTTTTTATGCTTTTTCTCTTTGCTCTTTTCCTGCCAATCAGAAAGAAAATATGAATATTAGAGCAATATTATTTCAAAATAAAAGAAAATCCAAGTCTTTTCTCAATTTCTAAATGCAGCGTTGAAACCCTATGAAATTATGAAACTCAGCCACCATTGTTATATATTGGAACTGAAACAACATAAATAGAAACTAAAGAGTCCAATTTAAAAAATAGGTGCCACAATAAGTTTTCGAAGAAGGGAAAAAAGTTCAAATTAAGAGAAAATCATAAGTCAACGTACCACATCATCAAAAAAGTAGTTCTAAAACTATTGAACAAGAGAGAACTAGACGTTTTTCTTGCACTAAATCATCTCTTAAAATTTCACAAAACATCAAGTACCTGTGTTGCTTCCAATAAATCCATTGAATCTCACAAAGGCCTAAAAAATTTATTCAATACCAACTTCAGTTCAAGCATTTACACCAATCTTGGAGCTTGCTGTAGGTTGAGTGTTTCAGATTGACGCTTATAAGACAAAAAGTGCAAAACAAAATCATGTAAACTTGTGCAGGCTCCAAATATGGAAAATGGGGCATTAGTCTTGGGAAGCTTGGGAAAAAGGGATAAAAAATGAGGATAGAAAATTGTCAATGAAATAAATTGGCAACACATCCTTCTGGAATGATATTTGGCTCAATTAAGAACCCCTACACAAGCATTATCCTCTTAAACATGATCTTTCTAACCAAAAAAAGATGTTACTGTTCACTCTTTACGGGACGAAAACTTGAAATTCTGGAACTTGGGACTGTGAAGAAACCTAAAAGATGAAGAAATTGATGAGTGGGAACTCTTACCCACTGCCTGCCTCGATCAATTTCACCCAAGACCAGGATGAGGCCCACTGGATGCTTAAATCACATAACCTTTTCTCCACCAAATTCCTTCTAAAGAAGATGACAATCCCTCATGTGGAATCCCCACCTCCATTTTATGAAGTGATTTGGAAGGCAAAGTGTCCTAAATGATAAAAGAAAACATTCTTGTGGGAGGAGCTGGGCTCATGGACCTATCAACATTCAAGACAAATTGCAAAAAATGGTTGCCTTATATGACCTTATCCCCACAGTGATGTATTGTTTGTAAACAGAATTTTAAATCTCACTACCACATCATGCTCCAATGTCACTTTGCTAGCAGATTTTTGGATTATATCCGTGGAGCCTTTAGTTGGCCTTGGGACATAAAAGATTTCCTCTGTGTCACTCTCATGGGCCATGCATATAAATAGGAGAAAAAACTGCTAATGGGAGTACTTCTATGTATTCATTTGGAGCATATGCATCTAGCGAAATAAAAGACTTTTCAAGACGAAGAGACCTCATACAATCGTTTTTTTTTATTTTTAAATATTGTACTTTTGGTCATGACTTGGTGTAAACAATCCCTTCTCTATCCCCTCCTATCTAATTTAAGTGGTCTTTTGTAATTTCTACACCATTGAGGTTATCCCCATTCTTTGGTAATTTCTTTTTTTTTTTAATAAGAAACAATTTTGTTGATGTATGAAATTACAAAAGAAGGGGCAAAACCCAAAGAGAGGAGATTACAAAAGAGCACTGTAATTAACTAGGAAGGAAGAGAAACTATAATGGAAAAAAGAGGAGATTGTTAACACCATGTCATAGTTAATGATACAATTTTTTCAATGAAATGGTAGTAACTAGTAAGAACATTCTTCATCTTAAAAGATTCTTCTATTGCACACCAACCATAAATTCCAGCATAATGCTCTAATAAGATTTTTTCCAAAGCAATGAGGAGATATAGGATCCAAACTAGATGTAGATCATTGTATTGAAATATAGAAAACAGAAATATAAAAGAAATACAAACTAACCAAGTTGATGAACATGGAACCTTCCTCTCTAGAGAATTCTCTCTTGAGCCCAAAGTGAAACTACTTAATAATTGCCTACCTTCTCATTACTCACCCTCTCTTATTTATAACCATATCCTCTAACAAACTCCCTAACTACTTGCCCATATACCTCAGTAGTATTCTTACTTCCTCTAAGGGCCAAACCTATCAAAAACCATCTGATGTAATATTTTTTAAGCTTGTCTTGTGTGTTGGTAGCCCCATGGGCAACCTCCCATAAGAAAAATTTCACCTTTTTGGGACATTCAGCATATGGCTTCATAGAAAGGAAGGGGAACGGAGCTCCGATTCGCAATAAGCTTCAAAAGGGAATTGACAGAAAAAAGACCCTTTGGATTATGCTTCGATACCACTTCATCAATGCTGTTACTGAGTAGGACAGAATCAAGACGTAGGAATAGATCACCCAGTTCTTCAATTTCTTCATCTTTAAGTGTCTTCTTAAACCCAAATCTTATAAGTTTGTGTTGTCCTCCCAAACTGTCTTCACCACTGCATCTTTTTTGTTGGATAGGTTATGGATTCTCAGGTATATTCTGGAAAGAGGAGCTTCCTCTGTTGGATACTATGGATCACTCCTTAAGTAATTTCATTCATCAATGAAATGGTTTCTTATCCAAAAAAAAAAAAATTATGAGATTGTTCTAGGCTAAGAAGATTTGTTTCAGCTTTTATATCTTGGGTTACCTATAGCTAGATTTTTTTCCAGCACAAAACTGTAATAGTTTTGTCCACTTCCACATCAAATCCCTTTGTTCTTTCCCCTGTTGCTATCGTCCACTCTTCATATTGAATAGATCACACACACCCATGGATTGATTGGTTCAGTTGAAGTGTTCTCATGACACTTATCTTCAGTGCTATCTTGCATGATAAGCTTTGGGTCTCCTTTGTTTTCTCTTCTCTTAATTCCCTCCGACAACTCAGCAAACAACGTTTTCTTCCTCTAGCAGCCATCAATCCTTCTTCTTCAGCCATCATCCAATGGCATCGACTTGCCTCCGTCGAACACAACATGAGCACGGGACATTTCTTCGGTGGGTGTGACACTCTCCAACATCAACCCTCTTCCATCAAAGATGGGTTGCATTTGCAGTGTTCGTGCATGTATTTTGGTTTACTCTTTAAGTATTTGCCCTTTTTTGGCCTATTTGTTTGACATTTTCCCACCCCAATCTCTTTCTACTGCTTTCTTACCTCTTATTTTGATAGGTTCTCGGTCACTTTTTCACTTATCAATGGAATCATTTTGTTTCCTATTAAAAAAAATAGAAAATAACAAAAGTTCAATTTGAAAATGAAGGTGAAACCACCCTAAGTCTAAAAAATGTGTATTCTAAATCTCAACATAGAAAAACAAATATGAACTCTGAATTAAAAGAGCCTGCTAACAACGGCTCAAAAAGAGCCAAACTAACACAAGTCTAGCGACCTAGAAAAAGCCATCAATCCAAAAGAATAATTACTAAAGTCCTTTGGACACAGACACCCCCAAAGGATGCATTAAATCTTATCTAATGTCCAACCTCCTTTCATGATCTCTCCCCACCCAAGGATCCTATCAATCCAGAATAAATAATTTAAAAAAGAAAACACACACACAGCAACAGCAGCACATAGCAGCATAGCACTCTACCCTTCTCCCTGAAGGGAGGCTGAAGAAGTAAAACTTCACTTAACTTTCATTTTCTGTATTTTGGCTAACTAATTTGAACACCCCCAAGCACCAGATCCACAAGACAAGATGGAAAATGTAAGCTAAAGATCTGGAAGGGAGATTAGTAAGTGAAAATCCCCAGAGAATTCAAAAGATCAACAAATCAAAATTACAAGAATCCTGGAAAAATTAGGCTGACGAGAAATTGAATCAAAATACTTCCTATAATTAAGATTCTTCTGAAGAAATTAAAAATAGAAGTTCCTCCATAGAAAACACAAAAGAATCTTGTATCCAAAACTTATGCAGCTATGCTGATAGATATCGAAAAGGAACCTCTCCCATGTGAACAGCTCCCCAACAAAAAAACAATCAAGAACAACATTTGGGATTTTTTTTTGTGATAGTAATCGAAGCTTTCATTGAGAAAAAATGAAAGAACAAACCAAAAAAAAAACTCGAGCAAACAAGGGAGGCACCTTACAAAACGACCTTCAGTCAAATAAAATCACTCTAAAGAAAAACTACAAAAAACTTCATAGCAGAGGCATACCTAGAAACATAGAATCTATACATCGCTCCAAGATTTCTCCACCGCACTAAAAGTTCTATTATTTCTCTCACCCCAATAGACTCCAAAAAAAAAGCTTAGAACCTTGCTTTCCACACAAAATTCACTGATATGTTGCACCATCTAGTGCAATGATTCAAAGCTGAAAGATGCGGTCGCATCCCACACTTAAAATACTTGAAATAAAAATGATAAGTAATGTGTTTATATATAGGTCAAAGTAGAAGAGCATTTTTTCCAAAATATCTTCCAAAAAAGTCAGAAATCAAGATAACATTCTCAAATACATATTACATGGCCAACCCTTCAACTATATCAGTAAACACGATCATCATTGTAATACAAGATAAAGTGAGAGGCATATATTGCCATCTACAGCTACCATTTATCGAAAGAAACACATGAGTATGGCTGAGGTATTTTTCAGACTCTCAAGACACACAAGGACACCCCATAAAGATAACAGATACAAACAAACAAAACCAAATATAAGGGGAAACATAACTGGCAGAAATCCTACCCATAAATCATCTAATGAGATAGGAAATATGATCTATCAAAAGCAGGCAATGGCATACACAATTACCTTGAGATCCACTAACATCCATGCTTTTAATCTAACAACATGTTAACTGTTCATTTTACTTAGGACACTTGCAATTGTCATGCAGAATAATGTTCAACTTATAAGAAACGGCACTATCTGTTTATAAAACCAGTAATGCTTAAAGAAAATAGGACTATTTAATTCATCAAAATGACAAACAAGTCCAGTCATTTAAGCCTTGATGATAATCATGCAATAATGTCTAATGAACCTCCCAAAGTGGAGTGATAGTAGGACGCTCCATGTAGAATCAAAAGGGTCCCATAAAAATTTCTTCTCCACCAAATATCTCACTAAGTATTAGAAGACAAGGTAGGTAAGTTAGAAACCTTTTTTAGTAGGTCTGCATCCTCTGCCCTAGACTTCTTTTCATATCCTGGTGGCGGAAATGGAAAGCAGCGCGACATTGCACAGAGTACCTAGACAAAAAACAAGAGCTCTTTTCACAGGAAAAAAATGCTATAACTACTTTCCAGAAGCACTGTTCCGAAAAGGGAACAAACAAGAAACTAAGCTTCTGTCCATGCACCATGTCCTCGCATTCATTTCCAGCTTCAATATTCCTCCATGTACTACTTCTTAGTCAATCACACAGATTCAATTTCCAAACCTCAGAGAACTCTTCCCACTTGTAAACACAAGTTACAGGAACAATAAGCACAGGCCAAGTAATATTTCCAAAATTCAAAAAACAATAAGAGCCAACTCTGCCACTTGACTAAATGAAGCCCAACCCAGGTCCTAAATATCAGAGAAAACTTAAATATGAAAGGGAAAAATGAACTGAATCGCAGACAAAAAGACCAGCTCGTGAAAAATGTCAATGATTCAATGCAATGGTCTCTTGATTTTACTCTTGGGCGAATTTATCAGCACCTCTTTAGCCCAACAGAAGTCCTTAACCAGAGATGAAAGACCTAAACCAGTATCGAAATCCCTAGCAATCCAAGAAATTGATTGGGTTGAAACTAATCACTGCCAAAAACAAGTCTATAACGTGCAATCCTCTTCCATGATCAGACCATCAAAGTTCACTTGGAAAGTATAGACTAAAACCAGAATCCCACGGAAGATCAGAGCTCCAGCCCATCTAAAGAAAGCGCGAATTCCAAGTCACAGTCATACTTTCAATCCATAGTCGGAATCAAACCCTAATTAGTGGAAACCCGATAAATTGGAGAGCCACCCAGATACGATCCGTCAAAACCCTAGAAAATCCACCGAACACATGAGCACATAGCCAGTACCAAAACCCTAAATTTTAATTCCACAAAACAAAACAAAACAAACGAGAATCCGAAGAAATCTTTACGAAAAACAAAGAAACATATAGAAAGAATCAAAACCCATGAAAAGGAATACCTAGGCAATGATGGGGTATCGACGAAAAGGGCAAAAGAAGGTCGATTAAGGGCGAAAACGAAGAAAATCGAAGGGAAATTCAGGTGGGTCGATGAAAAACAGTGATTTGGAAAATTGGGAAATGAGATTAGCTTGTCCGCTACAGAGTAGGCAATGTAGAAGGACAAGATCTCTCCCGTATCTCGCTCAAACACAGAGATTAGCGAGAAACAAAGACATGGGAAATGAGAAAAAAGGGGAAAACTAATCAAAATTTAGCTGTAGATTCACTCTTGTTGTTGTAGAGATTTGAGTCAATTTATGAGTGTGACAATTGGGGATTTCTTCTTCTTCTTGTCTTCTCTGATTCAACTGTGTGATTCTTCTTCTTTGTGTTCTATTTGGGTGAAATCTCTCTGTCTCTGAGTTTCGCCAACTATTCTTGAAGAAAAAAATGAGACGATTTGAGAATTGCCTCAATTTCCCTTTCTTCCAAGATCAATTACTGGCTTTTATATCGCGATCTTTCTTTCTCTTTCTTATTTCTCTTTTTTTATATATGTATATATTTATTTTCGGGTGATCGGAGGGCACACGCAAGTGAGAGGGGTAAAATTGGGTTAATGCCATTTTCTTTCACCATGTATACGTTATGAGAGATTCGTTCAAAAAGTAAAACGTATGACAGATAATTTACTTGCCGCCAATGAGACTAATAGGTATGGAAAGGGTTCGATAGCATATAGAGATGTCCACCGGGCGGGGTGGCGCCGAGAAATGGCTTCTCCGTCCCCGTCTCCGCCCCCTAATTTAATTCCCGTCCTCGAAAAAATTTCCATTTTTTTCTTCCGGGATCGGGGCAGGGATTCCCCGGCAGGGCACCGGTGGGGTCGGGTTACTTGCGGGAATTTTTTTTTTTTTTACATTTTTTAAATTTTTTTTGGACAATAATTTTAAATAATTAGATTTTCTTAGAAAATATCTATAAATTTCAACTATAATGTTAATTA
>JBBMKA010000020.1:5622416-5640709 GCA_037833695.1 Sechiopsis laciniata | reverse complement strand
TTATTAAAGAAAAATATTCATATGAATAGATAATTTCATCAACAAATATATTTTTATTTGAAAATTAAAGAGGTAAAATATAGAAAAAATAAATAAAAATTAGATGGGGGCGAGGATCGTTGTAGAGCCCATGGGAAATTTTTCCCCCCGTTCCCCGCCTAATCGGGGATTCCCCGCAGAGAAAATGGACACATATAGATTTCAATATTTCGTATTAATTAAATTTGATATTATGATCATGAATTTATTTTTAAAAATTGATATTTGACTATCATTTTTTAAGAGCAAACAAGATTATTAGAAATATATTTTAAGTGCCTATTTTCACTAATAGTTGTTTGATTATATATCTTAATTTGAATTTAATTTTTAAAAGTGGTAAAGGTACGTAAGAATGAAAATGATTGGAAAATATGAAAATTGAGAAAAAAAAATATAGAAAAGAATTATTATCTATGTTTAACCGACAAAAAATTGGTTATGTAGAGAAGAGTGGTTTGTATTTGGGTAAATAAAATAATTAGTAAGACAATAAAAGTAGTTATTGAGAAAATAAAAGGTAATTATGTAAAAATGTGGTTATAGATTAATAAATTGGCTAACAAAAGTTTAGCTACATCTAGATACATCAATTGACTTTGAAGTCTTGGGTTCAAGTTTTCTATTCTTAATTATTGTACTTAGAAAAAATATATATATATATATATATGAATAATTTTTTGTGCTTCAAACAAGAAAATAGAGTTATTTCCTCAGACATCCTCCTAGGTCATAGAGTTAAAGTAAGTTCTTCTTCCATTTGGCTCTACAACGATTGATTGTTAATAAAGTCAATAAAAATAAATTAATTTGTAAATATTTGATTTTCGTGTCTTAATTAGTTAAAACATATACCTCTATCAAATAGGTTACGGTAAAAAAATAATTATGTATTGGAGTCTTTACTTTTATATATGGTTGAACTTAAAAAGATAATTATTGAATTGGTCGGTGGCGTGATTGGTTATCTAGCTTGGTGTTAATCCATTTCTATTCCACGATTACGAGTTCGATCCCTAGAATTGGTATTTGTAATCCCCTACCCCCAACTTGTACTCAAACAAAAAAAAAACTTGAAAAAATAATTATTTTGTTTGATGAAAGTTGAATAGAGGCAAAGTTGAACATAATTTAAGAGGTTAAAGTAGAGCATCGACCAAAGGTAGGTTTGGAAGTAAAAAAAAAAAAAAAAATTCTCATTAAGGGGTTTTGAGAACTAAAGAAAATAGTGTGTATTTACAATTGGATGTTAATTGTATGGTAACGAATGGCTATGTTAAAAATGAGATTATTATTTTTTATTTTTTTAATGATATTTAAGTTAAGTTTAAAACGTAGTTGGATTTTTTTGAAAAAAATTAGAGGGGAAGATGGTCTTCGAAAATTAAGATGTGATAGATTTAATTTATAGTGATCACCAATCTAAAAATTAAGGGTAAATTATAAGTTTGTTCCCTATGATTTGAAGAAACTTAGACTTTTGTCCCTATAATTTTAAAAATCATAATTTAATCCTTATGGTTTGATGAAATCTGAAATATAGTCTTTATCATTTCTAACCGTTAGCGAATTAAGTACGTAAAAGTTAGTTATTCGTGTGTTAATGATAGAGTGTGACTTAAGTAACTTATTGGACAAAAAAAATCAGCATGAATAGCTAGTTGTAACGTACATAATTCATGGTGACTACAAACAACAATAACTAATATTTAGATTTTATCAAATTATAGATACTAAATTCTACTTTTTAAAAGCCTAGGGACTAAATTCTAACTATTTCAAACCATTAAGATTAAATTCTAGTTTTTGAAACTATATGAACTAAACTCTAATTTTCTTCAAATCATAGGGATCAAATTTATAAGTTACCAAAAAATTAATCTTCTACTATATGAAAATTATAATAATAATTAAAAAAAAAAAAACAATTCTATGGTCTAGTGGCTATCCATAGGTAACATTATAAAATGGAAATCAAGAGGGTTACGCCCGTACCAGCAAATTGTGGTGGATAACCACTTTTAGTAAAATAATTATAAATTTAGTCATATTTTAAATTGTTTGTAAACCTATTTTTTGTTTTAAATTTAATTAATAATATTTTTTCATAATACATATTATACCCTTCTTTATACGTTTTTTTCTCCTTTCCTTCTACCTCTATGGTGCTGCCACTTGCCTTACATTTTTTTTCCAAATCGCGTGACTCTTTATGGTGGCCACATGGCTAACTTTCAATTTTTTTTAAACTTATTTTTATTATTTTTTTCAGTATAAATATAAATAATGTATTTATATTTTAAACAAAAGATAAATATTATATTTATAATTTTAAAAAAAAGATAAATACTGTAGTTATATTTTAAAAAATTTCTAAATACTGTAATCATATTTAAAAAAGATAAATATTGTATTTATATTTTTTAAAAAGACAAATACTGTATTTATATTTTAAAAAAGATAAATACTCTATTTATAATAAATCATACAATTATTAATACTGTATTTATACATGAGATTTGCACTATCTTTTAATATTAAATCATGAAACCATATTCTATCTAAAAAAGTCATTAATCTGTATTCCATATTATATTTTAGTTTCTTAATAAAAAAAAAAGTAATTTGAAAAAGCTATTACATTTGGAAGTATATTACCTCTATAACATTAATGCACTATTAAATAAAAGAACTTTGAACATTTCCTTAATACCATAACACTTCTACCTTGTTATTTCTTTTCAAGAGTTGCACTTCGGGTTGTTTAGTTTGTTTAATTTATCCGCTATAGAATTAGATCTACTTGTACTTATAGTAAAATTATTGTCAAATAATCAATAAACAATACAAATAAATATAAAGTATGACGAAGGTAAGATAAATACACATAAATATACCAGACATCTTAATCATAAAATACGGTATTAATAAAATACTTATACTTACCAATGTAAAAAAAATAGTATTAATATATTTTAGAATTACTAATATATTACATAATTTATCTAACTTGATGGATACTAGAATAATATATTACACAATTTATTTCATTTGATGGATACTAGAAAAATAATAATATAGAAAAATCCATATTAATTTATTAATACATGCCGAAAGATTTTAGATTTTTTTTTTTTTTTTTTTATCAAAATCAAAACAACTATCAATAATAAAGAAATTGCGTATTCACATAAAATCCTTGAAAAAAAAAAGAAAAGATAAGTACGGATGATGGTAAGATTTTTTATTTATTTTTAAATATAATGTTTTTTACTTTACTAATGGTTAGTTTAATGACGAAGGATTTTTTGCTATAAAAAATGGAGGATATTTAAGTAATTTTCTAATAAAACGAAATTCCCTTTTTAAAAGAGTGGCTTACTTTTGTTAAATTCTTTTAAGATAGCTTGTAAAAAAAAATTTCATTTAGTCTACTTCCGTAAAAAAGTCCTTTTATTTTCCCTTTGAATGTTTTTTTTTTTTTTAGTTAGCGTCTTCAATATCACAGTGTCAATATTAAATAATCATATTCTCAAAAAATAATAATAATCATCATAGTATCTCCACACTACTTAAGTAAAGTAGCGGTACGAAGCCTCGTTCATCTAACTTAGTTTTATTTTGTGGGTTTGGATGAAAAATTGTAAAGAGTTAAGAAATAAGTTATAATGATAGCTTGTTTGAATGTGTTTGTCAGTAAAGAAGTTAGCAGAGGTTGATCATCCAAATATATCAACATGTCAAAAGTTGATAGTTCAAGCCATTCAACAAATGGTTGTCCATCAATCAACAAATCCAGCTCTAATAAAATGTAAAACCCTCAACAAAATTTCATATTTAGAACAAGCTGAGAAAACCACTATATAAATAGACATTTGAGAACAATTTACAAAGCCATTGACACTTATGATATACAAAAACCGACAACCGATTCGATCTAACTCATATTGTAAATGGTTTTTTTTTAAATTGGGAAAGGCGGGCCACAAACTCTACATAGAGTGTAACAATTGCTCTCAAAATTGTAAAGGTTAAATTGTGTTATAATATATTTTTTTTTTGCTTAAGTTGGGTTATAATTTTCTCTAGTTTGGGTCAATTACCATATTAATCAATTTGTTACATAGTTCAATCATACCCAACTAGAACTAAGAATAATATTATATATATATATATATTAAGTAATAAGATAACCTTTTAGCATCTTGGTAGAGAAACATGCACGGACAAAATATGCAACATGGGTTTGAGTCTAGAGTTATGTTAGTTTGGATTGTAGTAATTTAATTCCATCAAGCAAATAATAATAATAATAAATTGTTTTAAAATCTATCCCAAAGTTGTTTTTAAGTAAATTTTTGTCATATTAATATTAATTTAAGCTTATGATTTAATTTACATTAACAATATTATTAATTATATAATTAACTACATTAATTTTATAAAACGAACCTATTAACCAATAAAAATATCTTATTAGTTAATTTATTTAAGATGAGGTATTGAATCAAAAACTCTTGTTATCCAAGTTTTTTTTATTATTATTATTATTAGAAAGTGTGGACATCCATCTCAGAACCAATTGGTAATAAGAGAAATAGTCCACCTACCTTTTAAACACTTGGAAGTATCCTCACCTTATCAATGTGGGATTCTCAACAATGACTAGATTTCATAGACTCGAGCAATTATTTATTTATTTATTTATTTATTACGGTCTCACCATAAATATTGTAAAACTAGAAAGAAAGAAAAAAAAAAAAAAAAAAGGGTCTCAAAATGTCATTCACTCTTTATGTATATGTTGAATTCGTGGACACAGGAAATCAATATTAATACAATGTTTGATATGTAGACGGAAATATTGATATGTGGATGGAAAATTCTAATTGCCTATCAATTTTAGAAGTTTGATTTTAGCCAAATTTTCGTCTTAACACCTGGAATTTAGATATGGGCCAAACTTGATAGTGAGCCTCAACCTTTGGATTTGGGTCTGAAAATAGGCTACTTTGTAAGAGGAAATTCAAATGTCGGCCCAAACATCAGTCGTGATCAGGCCTTAAAATGGGCTGAAACCAGCAATTGAAAGAAGAAAAAAAGTCTCAAAGTATATCATCCATAAGTCGGCAAAAGTATAATATACTGAAATAAAAGTAGGTTAAAAATAATTCCCATCAAAATACACGCAAGCTGCCCCAAATATTTATGAATATCAAAAAAGAAAAATAAAGGAGTAGTTAGTGATTACAAAATTATAGTTCAATTTCATGATGTATGAATCTCCCATTTCGAATATTATAAAAATAATTAAGAATTTTATTTATATGTATATATATATATTTCAAATTTTAAGAAATTTTCTTATAAATTAATTAATATTTATTGTATAATTTAATATGAAACTATATTTGTTTCAAACGTAAAGTATATTAGTCATACTTGCACTAAATAATTTGTTTGTTTTTTTTTGTTGACATCAATAAATAATTTGTTGGAGAATTCATAAATTTGATAATATAGTTTGAATTTATTTTTAATTGAATTCTTTTTTAAATTCGCTATTTACAAATCAATAAGTTTATTTGCTTTACTTGGTCAATTACATTACCTAATTATATTAAGTAAATAACTTAAAGTAAAAATGTATGCACAATTTATGAACCAATTTGATAGCTTAACCATTTTTAAAAGTAAATATATAAAAAAATTAAAATACTAGGTAGTATATGTACAAATATTTATCACCATTATTTCAAATATATATATATATATATATCACCATCTTAGAATTAAAATTAACCAGTGAAACTCTCTTATTGAATGGGCCATCTTGGTTGGACTCAAATTGTTTGATGAATTAGATAATGATTTAAATTCTGAAAACAAGTTGGCAATTATACAACTACAATTTCTGACCTATTGTACTTCCACTTCAAAGAATGTTTATGCTTTCAAAAATATTCATTCACATTCATTTCACTCTAAATAATTGGGGCCTTGTTTTTCCAAAACCATTCAATGCAAGACTTCAGTACTTAATTCCACTTTCATCCATACATATTTTTCTACGCCATTAAGCTGAAAAATTGTTTCTCTATATATATATTAAGGAAGTATAATATATGATTAAGTATCATTATTATTACTAAATTTAATAGAAAAATAAGTAGAAAATATTTTAATGAAAGATATGTGATTTAATTTGTTGATATACTCAAATATGAGTCACTTTAAAATTTTAATTCATGAACTTTTGTTTTTTGTATTTAACATAAATCCTTAAACTTTAAAATGTCTTAACAAAACCTCCACAAAGTATTTCATTTTATTAAAAAATTAATTAATTTATTATAGATGAAATTCAATTTAATGTCTAATAAAACCGTGTATTTTTAATTTTATGCATAATAGATCTACAATTTTTTCAAAAAAAAAAAGAAAAGTAAATAGATTGAGAATTATTAGACATATTAAACAGTTACACTAAAAAAAAAATTTATTAAAAAAAAAAATTAAAAAATTAATGACATATTTGTTTTGAAATTAAAAAAAATAGACAATAAATTTTCTTAGTTTAATGATCAAATGGACACAATTCTCAAAAGAATATGGTTAGAAGTTCAAATTATCTTAGTGAAGTTGAATGGACAAAAAAACCTATACATCTAAAAAACCTCAAAAGATTTTACTTGTAACATAACCTTCATTATAACACTTCCATAAAAAAGAAATTGCATTTTATTTGGAATCTATTTATTTATTTATTTATAATATAATGGGAAGGCAAGAGAGAGAAAGTGTCGGTGAAAGGAAAAAAAAGGGAATCCTAGAGAGAAGCCAAGTAGTGGACATTAGTTGGTTGGAGAAGGTAGTCAAAGTCTATTTTGCCCCTAACACCTTTTTTCCTTTTTTTTTTTTTTTAAATATTTATCTCTATATTTATATAATATTTTCTCCAATTTATGATTGGACTAACAAACAAACAAAAGGTATGCAACTCTCGTTTTCATCCCAATTAATTGCCATGGAAATGAAGAAAGAAAGACTTTTGTATCATGTTATTCACAAGTTAAATAATTCAAGCTTTAGTGTGAATTGGATAAGTAAACTAGATAAATACAATAAAAATATCATAAAAAATATTTTTAATTTTCTTTTGAAATTTATAGACGATAATATACGATGATAGGAAGATAAGAGATTTGAATTCATAACTTTTTTGTAGTCAGAATACTGATGTCGTTAAATTAGTCTTGTTGGCAAAAGAACTAGGTGTTAATTATTTTTATTTATTTATTTTTATTTAAAATCTTGCTTATCATTTTTTTAAAAAAATTAATTTTTTTTTTACGTATATAGCTTTGTTGTTATATTACCCATTCCATAGAAATCATATGAAAATCAAGCCACAATTTGAAAATTCATGTAAAAAAAATATTTTAAAATAATTTGATTTTGCTTCCTAAAGTTGGCTTTTAAAAATCTTATAAAAATCTAGCCTTATATAAAATATTATCAGGACAATGTTATTATTGTCATTATTTTAATGGAATATGTCGTAATTAGCTTACTTTATCAATGCTTTTCAACATGACCACTTCTCAAATGATTTTA
This sequence comes from Sechiopsis laciniata, assembly GCA_037833695.1. Classification (NCBI taxonomy): domain Eukaryota; kingdom Viridiplantae; phylum Streptophyta; class Magnoliopsida; order Cucurbitales; family Cucurbitaceae; genus Sechiopsis; species Sechiopsis laciniata. Next base: position 5,633,053 of record JBBMKA010000020.1, on the reverse strand, counting down.
TTTTCTTTCCTAAGTTTAAATACCTTAGCTTTGGAGTAAAACCACCATAATCCAACACAATCATTTTACATAATGTGTATCATTTATATTTATAGTATAATTTGTTTTTTCTTAAAAAAATGTCGATTTGGTACCCAACATAATTTCGACCTCGCTTAAAACATTACAGGCAAAATAAAATGTGATAAAATATTTATGTCATATAACTTTATAAGAGAAGGTAGATTATTTTGTTTTTTTTTTCTTGTTTACAACAATTGAGATATGAAGATTCAAAACAACTTTAGTTGACATTTTATTATTGTTCTTTTAATACATTGTTTGAAAAGTTCATATTATTGAGAGTTAAATATTTGAATGGAATTTAAAGAGAATATAATGGAATGTATAAAGAGATTATATATTAGAATTTGACATTAGATAATAGGCAATTTTATTTTACAACCTTCTCATTTTTTTTAATGTGAGATTTTGAACCCGTCTCAAAATAGTACTTCTTTGAATTTATTAATTTTGGTTCGGATCAACATTTCATTTTTATTGAATCTAATAATCGTTTGAATTTCTTATAAAGGTTGTCAAGTTTTCAATTTTTCAATGTGAGATATTCAACTTCTCTAAAGATGATGTATTTCTTAGTTTACTAATCTTGCTTTGAATTCAAATTTTATTTTGATTGAAATCAAATATCCACTTGAGCTTTATGAATTTTTATATTATAATAAACAATATACAAAGATTTCATCTAAAAATCAATTGACAACCAAATGAATTCCTCACTTGTTCGATCCTCAAGATCCTAATTTGGTTGACAATATACCTAGAATTAAATGAAGTTTTCATATTTTTGGAATTAGACAAGAATCTAGTTTTGAGATGTATATTGTTTTATTTTTGTACTAGAAAATCAGGACATTCCTCATGCAATGTGGTGGAGCTCTCCTTACACTTTGGTTTGTATTAATTTTTTTTAGTAAATTATTCAATGATGTATCTCAATAATAAGTACCATACTTTGGCAAACATACAAGTAGAATATTATAATTTACAATTGAGTTCTTTTTATCAACCTATATTATTTTTTATTAACCATATTAAAAGATGAAAATTCGAATTTATAACTTCACAGTTATATATTAGATATCACTAAAGATATAAACACCTATATTGATTCAAAAGATACTTACTTTGTGGACATCAAAAACTTCTGACCTAAATTTTCCAAATATCAACTTCGATTTAATTGTTAATATTCTATATAATTATCCAAACGCTTCCTAAATGAAAGACACCTTCAAGCTTCAAGTCTCAATTTGATTTCAACTTCGAAATCTGTCAAAAAAGACTCCAAATTAGAGATCAATCTAAATCCATATTCAAACTTGTGGGTCTTTGTAAATTTATAAAAAATTGACCATGAGGTAAAGGAGCTGCTGGACATTGTCACACAATCTTGTGGTTTCAATGTGGGGATGGACTGAGTCAACTCCAAAATCAACATTTCACTCATTTTTCTCATCTCAAAATTTGAAATTCTAACTAGACTGTGAAAGATTTGAATAGGAATTTCGAAAGGATTTACAAGCAAGATTGAGTTCTAAATCGTATCGTAAAAATAAATAGGTTGCACAATTTTTATAAGAAAAATGGATTACCCGTTTCATAATTAATTAAGTTTTGAAATGAAACTAGAAATGATGTAATATGATATAGAGTTTATTAACTTGAAACATTTATCCAATTTAATGAAAATGAAAAGATTGTATTTAAGATTGATGTCTCCAAAGATGTACTTATCGAAGGGCAATGGTTTGAAATGTTATAGAGAGGAAATTAAATTTAAGATTAAAATTTCATTTTTGTCATGTACTTGATTAGATCCCTCTTTTATTTAGTCTGTGCATTTTTTAATATCTAATTATACTTTTACATTTAATAAATTAAAAAATTAGTCTCTATAATGAGCTTAGAGTTAATTAATATATATGTATATATAATTGTAATATTAGTTTTTTAATTAGATATTTTAGAAACATATTCGCATCATGTCTTTTCAACGAAAACAATTATTATTATATAAAGCACAACAAAATTGGCTTCAATCTAATAATAAATATTGATTTAAAGATTTATAGCAAATTTTATGTACTAAATTTGGACATTTAAATGTACAAATTAAAGACTTAAATAGAAGTAGACATAAAATACATAAATCAAAATGAATTTTGACTTAACATAAATTTAAAAAGGCAAGATTGGCTAAACACAAAAAGAGCGTATAAGATTCACGATGGACTCAATCAAGACCTCTTTTGAGTCAAGTTTCTTATGTCTCCTTTTTAACATAACCAAAAAAGTTTCTAGAATGTTACTTTTTTTTAGATTTAGTATCATGTAGAATAAATAAACTTTGAACATATAATCCCATAATCATTAAATGATATAAGATACGGTTAGGGTTAGAGTCCGTTATTTAAATTACATGTACTGATAATCATAAAGTTCCAAATAAAAGCTAACAAATTATTATTTAATTTTTATTCAGTCAAATTATTTATTTAGTTATTGATTCGTAAACTATATTCATGAATATGAAGTCCTTACGAAAGCATTAAATGAAACAAATAATTCTGGTTATTCATCCTCAAGGGCTGCCTAATGTTCACGTGCCACATTGGTTTTTGAAGCCAACCTTAAATCAACATAGTACTTTTAAACTCTTCCAAAATTAAACTATGTACTAAAATATATTTCGACAAGCAAAAAATGTGCAACTATAAGCTATTACTTGGACTAAAATTTTATTTTGACATATTTAGGTATGATTTAATTTTAGGATTTATTAATTTTTTTTTTCGAAAATTTACATTAAATCGCGTTTTTATTAATTTCTTCTCATTTTTATTTATAAAAATAACTTCATTTCTAACTATTCATTTATAATTACTCAATCATTTTTAATCATTCATTTCAAATCAATCAAAATCTTTCATTTGTTAACCATTCATTTTTAATCATTATTTTTTTTAACTATTAAAAATAACTACTCATTTTAAATCTACATCCAAACAAGATTTTGATTCTAATTTCTCTACACAAAAACTACATTCAAACGAATTTTTAAAACAATTCTCAATTTTTAAGTACTTAATATAACTCCTTAGCCTACATCCTATCTAAATATGGCAAACAAACACCCTATAAGTTTTTATATTATGATCTACCTTCTCTAATTTACAGCTATGAATTGTTTGCCATAAGAATTAATCATTTGTTATTCTTTGTGGCCACGTCTATTTTAAGTAGATATGCAATATTATAGTTTTATTTTGTAACGATTTAGTCATTAGATTTTAATATGTAATAATTTAGGTTCCGTACGGTAAAATTTATTATGTTTAGTCCCTTTAACTTTAGTTATATAATGATTTAGTCTCATGTAGTTTTAATGTTTAACGGATAAATTTTAATTGAGACAATTTCTATCAGCATGAAGTATAGAGTTTTCTAACGATTTAGAACATATAATTTTAAAAGGGACGATCAAATCAAGTATAAATTAATAATTACTTCTTTCAAGCCGAAGATTTAATCTCCTATATTAATTTTCTTTAAACTAAAAAAGCATTGCCCCTAAGCCGACGAACAAATTCTCATCATACTTTACAAGTTTTTTCATAACATTAAATCACCAGTAAAAATGTTTAAATTAATAAAAAGGTTAGAGAATAAAATTGGTATTTCAATAAATTGTCAATACACACCTTTTCAAATCGTATATGTTTGCATATTATTATTGATACGAGATCCAACAAGATTAGATTAATAGCAAAAAAGGGGAAATACAGTTTACTTATTTTATTTCAATATATGTTTTTTTAGTAATATATTGAATCATTATTAATTTCAAAATTCAATATAAATATTTTTTGAATTTCTCCAATAACAAAGGAAACAAATGATTCAAAATGTTTTCTAAATATGTCCTTGATTGTGAATTGGAAAAAGAAAAGAAAAATTGGTTCCTATTTTCATTTAAAAAAACATTTTATGTTAACAATAATAAAAAGAAGAGCAATTTAGTTGATATAAGCAATAATACAGTAATAAAAGTATATATATGAGTTAAGAATTATAAATTCAAACCTCTCACTTTTATTTTATTGTAGAATTAAAAAATAAGTTATTAAAAATAAACCTCCCTTGAAATAATCAAAATATTTTATTAAAAATAAATAACATCCAACTTTATTTTAATTAATTGAATAAATAATCTCTAGAAGGAAATTCAATAAATAATATATTATATATGTTATAAAAGAAAATAAAATAGTCCACAATTTTTTTATAAAAAAAAAAAAGAAAGAAAAAAAGAAGGCTAATCATATCCTGACTGAAACTAACACCCAAGAGTCAACAAGAAAAAAAGGGTTAAATTAAATGGACAATTATTATGATTTTGACATTAATTTCGATTTGGTCTCTGATATTTTGATAGTTTCAATTTTATTGGGTTAAAGCACCAATTTCACCTTGCAAAATTTCACCAATTTTCTTCTAATTTGTTAGTTTTATTTTAGACAAACTTATAATTTATTAGTTAAATTACACATTTAGCTTCAATATTTTACATTTATATATTTTAATCGATATTAAACCAATTTAATAATTTTAAAATTTAGAGATCTACTAAAATTTTTAAAAAAACAATATATATATATAGGATTAAGAATTTTATTAGACATAAAATTAAAAGTAGAAAATTTTAAAACATTTATTAAAGATTAAAATTTTGTTTCAAATCTTCTAAAAAAAAAAAAAAAAGTTTCAAATATTATTATACATAAATTTAAAGATCAAAGGGATTAAACTTGTGATATAATCTAATTCTTTACTCATGTCTGAATCCAAAACCAAAATCAAATTAAAACGCAAATAAAATAAATAAATTTTAATACGAGCATTTAACATAGTTAGCTTTTAAATAAATCAACTCATTGCCTCATAATTTGAAATCAAATCACATTTTCAATACGATAATCACAAGAACAATTAGTGGAGTCTCACTAATTCAAATATCAACCGACAAAATATTTATAATTTAAAAATCTCATCTCATGTATGGAAAACTTCAAATAAAAATCTCAACTTGAAACCAATGAATAAATACACAACTAAATTATAACTTTTAACCCAAAAAACTAAAAAAAGAGTAAAGAGCATAATAATAATAATAATATTGATAGAAAATGAAAGAAATTCTGATTATCATAATATCTGATCTGTGATTACAAGAAATCAAACGGCTGAGATCCACATCCATTCCAGTAGACCCCACACCTTCCAATTATTACATCATCCTTCACTCTCATCTCCTATTTCCCATTTCTCTCTCTTCCCTTTTTTTTTCGTATCAAATTACAAAATATTATTTTCCATATAACTTATATCTATTTTTTTCTACATCATGAACAACAGCTGTGGATCCTCTACGGCAGAAACCACGATAATAACAATAACAATAATGATATAAGTAAACCAAAAAAAAAAAGGGGGGAGAAAAAAAAAAGAAGGAAACGACAGGTCGTCGAAGGCCATGTGACGATGATGACGACAATTCAAAAAAAAAAAAAACAATTAAGCGGATTCCTCGGGCACCTGATTCTTTTTATCCGTTTCCTTTTTTACCCTCGGCTGAACTCCATAATACCCAACGTACCACTTCACAAACTTCCGGAGCCCCGTGGGTAGGTCCGTGGACGGCCGGTACCCGAAATCATTAAACGCCAAACTAACGTTGGCGTGCGTGAACGGAACGTCGCCGTTTCGAGGCATGGTAATAATGTGTTTTTTCGCTTTTGTATTCAACAGATTCTCAAGCACCGACACCAATCTCCCCACCGGCACCGGCGCCGTGTTCCCCAAATTGTAGATCCTCAACTGCGCCGGCGCTTTCTTCTTCCCGCCGCTCCCGGTGGATTTCTCCGCCGTGTCGAGCGCTCCCAAACAGCCTTTCACGATATCGTCGATGTACGTGAAGTCACGCGCCACCTCCTTCGCGTCGTGGGTTTTGTAGATTTCGATTTGTTTCCCCTGGAGAATATCTTTCGTGAAGAAGAAATACGCCATGTCCGGCCGTCCCCACGGGCCGTATACGGTGAAGAAACGGAGTCCGGTGAGGGAGAGCCCGTAGATATGATTGTAAGTATGAGCGATTTCCTCGCCGGCTTTTTTCGTCGCCGCGTAGAGACTCGCCGGTTGATCGGTCCGGTGAAGCTCCGAGAATGGATTCTCCGTGTTCAAACCGTAAACCGAACTCGACGAGGCCCAAACAATCGCCGGTTGCGGATCGGCGTTTTTGGCGACTTCTAGTAGGTTGACGAAACCGGCGATGTTAGAGCTGATGTAGGATTGGGGATTCTGCATCGCGTAACGGACGCCAGCTTGTGCTGCCAGGTGGAGGATATGCGTGAAGGGGACCACATCGAAGAGTTTCGTGAGCAATGCGGCGTCGTTTAAGTCTCCTTCTACAATGAAGATTTGATGCTTGGAAAGCAGAGCCTGCCTTGACCGTTTCAACGACGGATCGTAATAGCTGTTGAAATTGTCCAATCCCAAAACGCCGTCGCCACGTTTCTTCAACGCCATCGAGGAATGGGACCCGACGAAACCAGCCGCGCCGGTGACCAGCACCGACATCCCATTGGGCCGGCGAGGAGTGGAGGAGTGCCGGACTTGTTTCTCCCAGGCGGCACCGCCGTGGGCGCTGCCGCCGTACAAGGCGGAGGAGAGGAAGCTGCGGTGGTTTCCGGCGTCGAAAAGCGGCGGGTAATTTAGAGTGAAAATGAAGACGAGGATGAGAGCGACGAGAAGGGTGGCGCGGAAGAGAAGCTTGGAGGAGGCGTTTAAGAGTTTGGTGCTGTTGACCTTGCGGAGGTAGCTGTTGTAGCGCTCGAGCTTGAGGGTTTTGCTGGTGTCCGGTGGAGACGCCATTGCTGTGTTGGTGTAAGAGCTCTGAAGTGGAGGGAAGTGGAGCTCTGGAGAAATGGATGTGGGTGTGGAGAGATTAATATAGGATGATGAGAGAGAGAGAGAAGAGAGGTTGAAGATGGTTAATTACAACTTTCCCTTCTCCATCTCTTTCAGTCTTGCTTTGTTATTCTTACAGATGGAAAGTGGCATGTAACAGCACCATTCCTAAAATGCCCCTACTCTTCTTTTTTTTATTATTTTTTTCATTTTCTTCTCTTTTTTTAGTTTTAAAAATTACTTATATAATAAATATTTAGAGGGTATTTGTTGATTTATGGAGTATAATTTAAATTAAGTATTTATTGATTAATACTTAAAAAATTACATTTAAACAGATTATTGTAATTAATTATTTTTTTAATTATTTAAAATAATTCATTTTTAACCAATTATTTTTAATCATTTTTTTTACTATTCATTTTAAATTCTCATTCAAACAAGTTAAAAAAAATCACATCCAAACAAATTTTTTATTGCAGCTCCTCTATAAAAATCTACATCCAAATAAACTATTGAAAAAATTAAAATTTTTTACTATTCAAAATAACTTCTCATTTAAAACTTCATCCAACCCTTCCTACGGTCATCCACAAATATTTATGATATTTTAGGTTTTTTTTCCTTTCTAAATCATTTAAAGAGGAATGGATTGGAATCTCTTAAAAATAAAATCAAATTAGGTTATTTTGAGAAAATTTAGGTGATGCATTAACTCATCTAAATTGTGAAGCCCACATATGTGGTTCAATGAGAGTTGCACTCTAGTTTTCTTTAATTTTATATTTATATTTTATTAAGTTATACAATAATAAAAAGTTATTCTCATTGAACTATATAAGTGAACTTCATAATTTATGTGATGTCATTCTGTTAGGACAAAGTTAAAGTTTTTGAATGAGATGGGAGCTTTGCCCTCTCCACAATTTTAATTGAATCCGACATTGAGTTATTGTCAAAATAATCATTGGATGATTTTTAATATAATTGATATTAAGGACTTAATTTTTTTTTTTTTTTTAAAGTTCTTTTTCTTTTTCAAAGATCTCTTTCTTTTCTATTGTAATAGTTTTTAGTAAGAGTAATACTTGGGTCTTTACAGGTAAGAACCCAAGCCCTTCTTACCTTCTATGTGACACATTTATGGTCATAAAATTTACTTTTTGTTTTTGGGTTAAGGAAAATTTGAAAAGGAAAAGAAAAATTTTGTGGTCATAAATGTGCCACATAGAAGGTAAGGAGGGTTTAGGTCCTTACCATAAAGACCCAAGTATTACTCTTTGAGTAATAGAATTACTGATTAATTATTATTATTATTATTATTATGAATTTAACAAGCATATGACCCATTAGTTCACATGCGATCTTGTTCAACTATTATTTTTTTTTTTTTGAATTTTTGAACCATTGATCTGGTTGATATTTAATTTGTTTTTTTTTTTTTAAATATACGAACGGTCATAAAAAAAATAAGTCGAGAAAAAATAAAGAAAGAAAAAGAAAAATAATTATTTAACAAATACAATTTAGGAAAATTGTGCTCGATAATCAAATTTCACAAAATAATTACAGATCTAGGCAAATTTGAAAATATTTACAGTCATAATAAAAAAATGACATTATTAATACTCATTATACAGTATTATTTTATTATTAATACACTATTTTGTATTATTATTACATTATTATGTACTATTAATACAATATTATATGTTATTAGTACAATATCGGAAATTAATATAGTATTAAGTATTAATGATACCGTATAATTATTAATACATATGACTATGATTGCTATTTTTTATTTTTTTTTATTTTTTGCCTAATATTGTAAATATTTTTTCAAATTTAGCCTATTCCTAAAAAAAATCTCTAAAATATATTATATTATTATTATTTTGGGTAAGAATAGCCAGCTTCTTGAATTGAATGGGTGAAGAATGGAAAGCACTGTCCATGTGCACGTGATCAACACGTGTCCAGACATGTACTCTTTTCTCCACCGTTTTAAGGCACAACTAACTAACAGCCAATATTCAATACTCCCTTTTCTCTTTCTTTTTTTTTTTCCTTTCTTCTAAACATTGCCAATATAATATATAGATAGACCAAAATTAGCCAACAAGAGTAAAGGTCATAAAGGTTTGTAAAATTGAGATTATAAATGTGAATAAATATAAATGATGAAAATCAATTTATATCTTAAATTTTGTGATTAATCAATACAAATGTTAAATTTGAAATAGTTTAAATAAAACCTTTTTTTTTTTTTTAAAGTAGTTTAAATAAAACCTTGAACTTGTATAATTTTATAACCTTTAGTTTGGTTGTGTTAAAATAAATAAATAAATTGTATGTTTGTAATTATATGGTTATATCAATTAAATTCCTCAAGTTTTCTAATTGAATTAATTTGGACCGTCTATTTTATATAAAAATATAGATTTCAAAATAAGGTAATGGATTTTTTCAAAAAAGTATAAATGTGTTAAAATTAATGCATAGACTATTTTCAATTCAAACTTAAATTAACTTATGATAATTTAGAGATTTAAACGATTTATATATATATAAGGTTTCCAACATTTGTGATAATCAGATTTTGATAAAAGATGTAAATTATAACTTTGTGAAAATTTAGAAGTATAAATACACCATTTTTGTTGGATATACAATAATATTATTTTTGTGCATATGTTCCATTTTGTTTAATATATTTTCAAACGCGAAAAATAGTCTATATATTTTCAAACACATATAAACGTGTAATTAGAGCGATACTTAAGTAAGGGTGGGTAAGCTTAGAGCCAAATATTTTTACTTTTTTTTAAAAAAATTAACTTTGATTGATGGAGAGAAAAATGCAAAAAAAGAAAAATGTGTTTGCTTCCACCGTCAGAATGGGCTCATGTGAAAAAAAAAAAGTGTATTTATCTGACCTCTTTTTGCGTTTAGATTTTTGTTTCTTTTATCTTTTCATTTGGTTTGAAGTTTTCTGGGGAAATTCATGGCTCGTTTCTTCGATCCTTATTTTATTCCAACTTGGTTATTATTGACAATAAATCTCAACACCAAACACTTCCAATGTGGATGTAGTTCATGGAGAAGAGTAAAAAAAAAAGTTTATTTTAAAATTTTTTTTACAATTAACGTATATATAATAACGAAGTCTAAACCATGTAATCAAATTCTAATTACTAACAATTATTCTCAGCATTTGCAGTATGAATCACTATGAAATAGATAAAATAGAATAAATTCAAAAAATAAAAAATAAAATAAAATGAGATGTAATTTTGCTTTAAAATTATAAACGGATATAAAGAAAAATTCAAAAGATTTGAGAAACATTAAAAGTTGAAACTCAAAACTAGCCGGAAAAAAGAAAAAGGAGAAAAAGAGAGAGAAAATTAGAAAGATAGAAAGATGAGATGTAAAAAAAATAAACAAATACAAAATTAAACACAATTGACTAACTACAAATTAATGGAAAGTTAATTTTGTGATTTATTGAGAATGCATATACTAAATCTAGACATTAGTTACAGCATCAAAATATATTTTAAAATAATTAAAAAAAAAAAAAAAAAATCTTTCATCAGTTTTAA
>JBBMKA010000020.1:5609810-5622316 GCA_037833695.1 Sechiopsis laciniata | reverse complement strand
TCCTTAAATGGTGGGATTTATAAATAATTTTAATTTTAATTAGAAATTGAAAAAAGTTTAAAATAAATAAAAAAGGGGTATATTAGGAAACAAAATTCTCCTTCTCTTCTTCCATATTTGAAATGACCATCAATTTAAAGTCTTAAAAAATGTAGATATTTCTTGATTTATTTTGGAAAAAGTAGTCATTTACTACTAATACCCCAAGAGAAAATTAAATATAAAATATTCTCAGTACTATCCAAATTTCAGATAACAAAATTAAATACTTAAAAAATAATTATGATTAAATAAAAAAAAAAAACATACTACGTGATGCAATTACATGATTATATATTTAGTCACCAGTAGTAAGTAATTAAAAATATATTGATAACATAATTTGAATTTAATCTTAAAAAAAAAAAAACATAATTTGAATTTAATAACATATTGATAATATATTTTGAATTTAGTTTTAATTGGGTTTCTAAAGTTTAAATCTCATAAAAATTCAATATATATATAACATTAATTTTATATTAAATATGTTAAATGTTATTTATTTATTTATGTAACAATAAGAAAACCCATTATAGATAGCAAATTCATCCTATTTAATTGAAACTATCGAATTCAATTGTGACTATCAATTTAATAATCGTTGTTTGTCATATTTGAAATTTTTCTAAAACTTTGACATCACCATAATTTTGTTTCTTTTGTTGTTTGCTAGTCATGAAAAAACCTCAATCCATAAACCAATTAGTTTATTTCTACTTGGTTGATTACATTAGCTAATTGTATTATTATTATTATTATTATTTGTAATTCAACAATAGCATTTGAGGATTGGTCAGAAAATATTTATGAATTACTATTAAGCTAAGCTTAATTTGGCTGTAAATCCTATTATTAGGGTTTACTAGAATTATAGGGCACAATGGTGAGATTTAATCAAATCATTAGAACCAAATTAAAATTAGTAAAATAAGAATCACACCTTTTGTTCTAAAAAGATATATTTATAATTGTTTATACAAGTACATATCCTTTAAAATTTTCCTAAAGAAAATTCGAATACATGATATTACAATACCATCACTTTTTTTTTATTTTTATAATACTCATATGTGTAATATTAATGATAATGGATGTAGTTTTAATAATTAGTGTGTGGGTATAGCCCATCAACACAATTTCTCTACTAAAATAAATGAATATAAAAGAAACAGTTATTATTGGTACGAAAATTCGAACTCAAATCTTTACTAAGCATAAAACTTCCGAACGAATATTTGTGAAGGAAAATCTAGCCTAAATACAAACTTGGAAAAAAAAACAATAACACACAAACGCCAACCTTTTCTTTTTTAATTTGAAAGATTAAAGATTCAACAAACACCCAAAACTTTATTAGTTTACCGTACGATCTTCTTCTTTGCTTTCTAGTCCTTGTACTTCATCTCGGACATGAGGAAACCGGGCATGTCGAATGAGCCAGAGAATTTCTCGACGTCGGCCTTGAGTGCTTCGATTTCCTTGTTGTTTACCAGGCCCTTGTTGAAGTCCTTCAACAGCTTTCCATATTCCTTCTGGATGCTCAAGGTGACGGTTACAGCACGGTGAAGGAACTCGGCGATCTGTTCGAAGTCTTTCTCAACCAAACCTCTTGATGTCATGGCAGGTGCACCTAACATCACAATTCGATGTCATCAAAGTCAATGGCTACTCATAGATTGATTGCAGGTAAAGCAAGTAAACGAAAGGACTGGACTATGGAATGAAACATTGTTCTAACGATATCGATTCTTACCAATTCGAACACCTCCGGGTGCCAATGCACTGCTATCGCCGAACACGGCATTCTTGTTCACAGTAATGTTGCACAAGTCACAAAGCTTCTCAACCTTGTTGCCTGCAAAAGGAATTGTCACAAAATTGTTACAAAAACAGAACAGAACACATTCTTTCTAATAGATTTCTTTTCTCAAGTTGATTTGCACGAAATTACCAGTCAATCCCAAAGGACGAAGATCCCAGAGAACGAGATGGTTCTCGGTTCCTCCGGTGACAAGCTTGTAGCCCTTGTTCATTAGGTAGTTTCCGAGAGCCACGGCATTGGCCTTAACTTGTTTTGCATAGGCCTTGAACCCGGGGGACATAGCCTGCTTCAAGGCAACAGCTAAAGCACCAATTTGGTGATTGTGAGGGCCACCTTGAAGGGCTGGGAAGACAGAGAAGTTGATCTTGTCTTCAAAGTCATATACAGCATCCTCTGGCTGACCCTTCTTGGGGGGCTTGGGACCCTTCCTGTAGAAGATCATACCAGCCCTTGGACCCCTCAAACTCTTGTGAGTTGTGGTCGTCACAACGTCACAATACTCGAACGGGTTTGCAGCTTCCTGGAAACAATCATTGGACATTATCATTTTACATTACCAGCCAGACCCAGAACACTTAAGTTACAAGGAAAGAAACAGATACCATAAACAATCATAGTGTCTTAGAGGAAAGATATCATAAACAATCATAATGTCTTGGAGGTTTTATGCCTTTTTCTTATAACCGGGAGCTCGAGCTTCGCTCCTTTAATACCCGGGGCACCAGTGGCCCGTCTCTAGATTGCAACATTAGGATACATCGGAGGAGTGGAAACACAATTGAGGAACATCTACAAATTAATGTCACAAGTGGGTTCGTTCCAAACCTGAAACCTCGAGGGAACCACACCTTCAAAGTCCAAGGCTTCGACCAAGTATGCCACCTCTCGGGGACTATATCTTAGAAGAAATATGCCCTTAAATAATCTTTAAAGAGAGAATTTTATGTAAGATCAAAACAAAAAAGATAATTGGATACATGATTCGATTTACATTGAAACTGTGTTCAACTGAAAGTCTTCGAAGTAGAGCTACATCTCAATATTCAACTAGCATGTAAAGCTTAATCTTATGGTAAAATACAAGGAATAAAAAAAATATTTCACAAAAACAATGAAAAAACATAATTAATCTTCGGTAAGAAGCAATGCAGCATCAATAATTAATCATTAAATAAGTCTCAAAAAGCCAGATCGCTTTACGTAAAATGCTCAAACAATTATGGATCTAAGAACCTGTACCATTTATATATATCCGTTTCTAATCAATTAAACACAAATACAAAAGACAAGTATGAACACATTAAGCTCATCATCTGCAGATATCAAAGAGAAAAAGCAAATTCAACACAAACCAATAGATCCAAATCCAGAAATGTAAGACAAACAACATCAAACACAAATTGATGAGAGATCTGAACTCGAATTCAAAGATTTGTTTGATCAATATACCTGAGCAGCAACAAGTCCACTAATGTGAGCCATATCACAAAGAAGAAGGGCACCACATTTGTCGGCAATTGCCCTAAATCTGGAGTAATCCCAATCCCTAGGGTACGCACTACCACCACAGATGATCAACTTCGGCCTGAAATCCAAAGCCTTCTCCTCCAACTTATCGTAATCGATAAATCCAGTAACGGAATCAACCTTGTAAGGCAAACTCTCGAAATAAATCGACGTAGCGGAGATCTTCTTCCCACCGGAAGTGTAGTAACCATGCGTCAAATGACCACCAGATGGAAGATCTAGTCCCATAATTCGGTCATGCGGCTGAAGCAACGCCGTGTAGGCGGCAAAATTCGCCGGAGAACCAGAGTAGGGCTGGACATTCACGCCCCATTTGGCCGGATCGACATGGAAGGCTTCGAGAGCTCGAGAACGGCAGAGATTCTCGATCTGGTCGATGAACTCGTTGCCGCCGTAGTATCGGTTGCCCGGCATGCCCTCGGAGTACTTGTTGGTGAGGGCGCTGCCGAGAGCTTCGATGACGGCGAAGGAGGTGAAATTCTCGGAGGCGATGAGCTCGATTCCGCGGCATTGGCGACGCTTCTCCTTCTCGATGAGATCGAAGATCTCGGAATCGACGGTTTCTAGAGGAGTGTTGCCCCAAGCTTTGACGGGATCCATGGCGGATGAGATCGAGAAAATTACAGAGAATCTGATGAAGAAGAAGGTGAAGATGTGGGCAAGGCAAGAACAGAAATGGAGTTTATGGGTTTTTTAAGGGATTGTGATTGATGAATTTACGAAAATAGCCTTCTTCGTTATTTGGTTTTTGTTGAAATTGTGTTGTGGTGTCGAAATTTGCTCGACATTTGTTGATTTATTTTTTACATTACGTGAATTTTTAATGTTTAATAGCAATTTTCAAGTAATTTCAATTTTTTTTTTAACATTAATTTTCAAGTCTCTTTTTATTTGTGATTTTAAATAATCATTTATTTTATTTGAGGGGGTCTATTTACAAGTAACTTAACTATTTTTACGAGATACTATAAAATTGTGAGGAAACTTTTATCATTGATAAAAACTTAAAAAATAGTTTGTATCATTTGTAATTGCATATGAATTAAATATTTTATGGGTGGTTATCCATATGTCGTAAATAATAGTGGATTAAGTAGTTTATTGGATAAAAATTAGTTACTCAATTTGTATCAAAACAATTATTTAACACACGTTGTAAATAACACACGAAATAACACCTCATTTATATATATGTAGCTACTCGATTCGCTCAATATTACAAACAACGTGTACTAATCATTTTTTTAAAATCATAGATACTACATTTAACTTTATGCAAATAATGTGAATTACATGTATAATAATCATTTTTTTTAGTCAACATTATTTTAAATCAAGGAATTAAAAAAAATAAAATTCAAACTTACAACACCTTTCTCAATAATGGTTGAGCTAAGCAGTCTCCACGAGGTAGTACAACGGTTGAAGTTAAGAATTTCAAGACATACTTCTTTGAGAGATCTTTGGTTATAACTGCGGGTAAGCACTTGAATTAGAATACCTTTCGAAGTATCTTGGTGCCACAGTCTAGAGATGGACCACTAGTGCTCCAGGTATAGATGAACGAAGCTCCCATTTCTCATTTTTAAATAATAGTTGAGCTAAGCTTACTTTTAAATTTGTAATTTATTTTTTTAGTCAAGTTTCATTCTCTTTCACTTTCAGTGAATATACTAATTCTCGTAAATATTATAACATTTAGGTTACATAGTTGTTCTTTATTATTATTATTATTATTGAATGCATAGCTGAATCGATTTGAAAAAAAAAAAGTTTAAGAAAATTAATGTGTCATTGAATTAAACTAATTTTGACGATAAATTTTGATTTTGAAGGTTTGGTGGGAACCCAAGGGCAGTTGAGTGTAATTTAGTCATTTTAATTTATCAACCTCTTTTTTTTTATATTGTTTTTAAAGAAAACAGAATTTCTTGCTTCCATTCCATTTCTACTCTTGTTGGATTTTTTTTTAACCTTTTTTTTTTTATTTTTTTTTTTAATTTATTATATCACTTCGCCAAAATTGTTTTCTGTATTTGAAAATAAATTATTTACGCCTCATTCAATAACTATTTTTGTTTTTTATTCTTTCATTTTTTTTTTAAATAAAAATAAAAACCATATATGTTTGATAATTATTATTTTTTATTTTTTAAAAACTAAAAATATGTGTGATTTTAATTTTTTTAATATTTAATAAAATAAAATAAGACTATTTTAGAATATTATTAATCTAATAAACGTTAAATTTCCGGATTTTAACTTTATTTGTAGTGTATTTCATAACTTTTCTAACGTTTTCATTAAAAAAAACAAAAATATAAACTAGTTTTTAAAAGCTTTTAAAATTTTTAGAATTCCTATAATATTTTAAAAACATTTTTAAAATATTAAAAACAAAATCAAAATTGGTCATAAACAGATTCTCGATCACTGCAAGAAAAAAAAAACCCAAAGATACCTCAATCACTGCAAATAAATAAAAGTAAGATACCTCAACCAAAAATACATATAAATATTAAGATTAGAAAAAATGAAAAAATAAATGTAAATTTTTTTTGCAAGAAACTCGATAAAAAAAATAGTAAATTTCACTGGAAAGAAGACGAGGAGGTCATTCTTCATTCATCCCTTTTCGTGGACATCTCTAAGACAAACCACCTAAAAATATAGTCCAAAAATTATTTTAACTCAACTCAATTCAAGTCATGGATCCTCTTAATTATTCTCCCATTAAAAAAACCCACAAATCATCCCAAATCGTGATCAATAGGGGTGCAAGCCAAAATCGAAAAATAAAAAAAAACCGATCCAATCCAATAGATTGGATTGATTTTTTAGCATAAAGTTGGACTTATCAGTTTGTAATTTGAAAAAATCGAAAATATTGGAGCGGTTCCGATTTTCGTTTTAAAAAACCAATAAAAACCGATCCAAACCAAAATATATATTGTCAATAAATCATATAAAATCATATTTATTCCATTATTTAGAAGATTTTTTAAAGTCTTGAAAATCAATTTAATGTTTTTTTATCTTTCAAATGTCAATATATTTTCTAAGTAATTTTCTCAAACTTTACTTTTTTTCATATTGCTTTGTCATTATCTATTTAAAATTATTTTTATGAAAGAAAATTAGATGCAATGACCAAACTTGTTAAAGAAAATTGGAGAACTTTTTTTTAGTTAGAAATATTGTTTTTTATATATTAAAAATTATGGGACATTGGATTGGATTCAAAACCTAACCGAACCATTGGCTCTATACTTTATTAGACATTGGATTGGATCAATTTTTAGAAAATCGAAGATATCGGTTCGATTGTCGGATTGGCACAAAACCAACAAAAACCGAACCGAAATCACCTCTAGTCATCAACCCCAATTCGAACCCGGTTACAAACTCCAGACCGGATAAAACCACAAATCTCAAATCCCTAATCTGAAAATTCCAGCCCTCAAATCCTAACCGTCTATTTTCTTATTTATACGGCTTCGATTATCTCTAATCTTCGCGCTCACATTTCTCTGTTCTTTCTGCGATCTTCTTCTTCCTCGCAGAAACCAGAGATTTTTGTGTTCTTCCTTCCCTCAAATCTCTCAGAAATGTCTCTCGCCGTCGAGAAAACCGCCGGCGGCCGTGAGTACAAGGTCAAAGACATGTCTCAGGCGGACTTCGGCCGCCTCGAGATCGAGCTCGCCGAGGTCGAAATGCCCGGACTCATGGCCTGCCGCACCGAGTTCGGCCCGTCCCAGCCATTCAAGGGGGCTTGCATCACCGGCTCACTCCACATGACCATCCAAACCGCCGTCCTCATCGAAACCCTAACCTATCTCGGCGCCGAAGTCCGGTGGTGCTCCTGCAACATTTTCTCCACTCAGGACCACGCCGCCGCCGCGATCGCTCGCGACAGCGCCGCCGTGTTCGCCTGGAAAGGGGAGACTCTTCAGGAGTACTGGTGGTGCACCGAGCGCGCCTTGGATTGGGGCCCTGGCGGTGGTCCGGATCTGATTGTTGACGATGGCGGCGATGCGACTCTGTTGATTCATGAAGGAGTTAAGGCTGAGGAGATTTATGAGAAGACCGGTGTTCTTCCTGATCCTTCTTCTACTGATAACGCTGAGTTTCAGATCGTGTTGACGATTATTAGAGATGGATTGAAATCTGATCCTAAGAGGTATCACAAGATGAAGGAGAGATTGGTTGGTGTTTCGGAAGAGACTACCACTGGTGTTAAGAGGCTTTACCAGATGCAAGCTAGTGGAACCTTGCTTTTCCCTGCCATTAATGTCAATGATTCTGTTACCAAGAGCAAGGTATTGTTTCTGGGGTTTTTGTTTTAGATCTGAAATTTTTTCTTGTTTTTTACATTTCTTTTTTGCTGTTGATCTGATTTCTGTATTGATTTTCCCTTCAGATCTGATATTGTAGTGTTAGAATTGGAACTCTGTTAGCACAGTGGTTTGGATTTGATTTGCTTCTGTATCTTGCATGATTGTTGATGGATTTCATTGTTGTTGACGACTGTTCTTTTTCAAATTTAGTTGCCCTATTTTTCGCAGTTGACTAACAATTGGAAGTTCGCTTAATTTGATTTCACTGCCAGAAATGCTAGTGTTCATGTTAATTTTGAGCTTCACTCATTATTCTGGTTATCAAGATTATAGGAAAACTCTTTGTATTCATTTAAGGGAGGAAAAACTCTTTAAATTGATGTTCATCAGTTGATCAAAGTTTAACAATGCAATTAGTACACAAGTAGTTGAATTATATCTGTAAGCTAACTAAAGAACCAAGTGAGCTACAACTAATTAGCTAATACATGTTTACACTGTTACTGGTTCTGATTGGATTTGATTTGCTTCTGAATTTTGCATGAGTGTTGATGGACTTCATTGTTGTTGACCACTTATCTTTTTCAATTTCAGTTGCCCTGATTTCTGCAGTTGTCTAACAATTGAAAATTTTCTTGTTTTGATTCAAAGCTAAATCTAAATCTATCAACTTCCAAAAGCGCTAGTATTCATGTTTCCTTGTTAATTTTGAGCTTCACTCATTTTTCTGGTTCTGATTGCTTACAGTTTGATAACTTGTATGGATGCCGTCACTCTCTCCCCGATGGTTTGATGAGAGCTACGGATGTCATGATTGCTGGCAAGGTTGCCGTTGTGTGTGGTTATGGTGATGTTGGAAAGGGTTGTGCTTCTGCCCTCAAGCAAGCTGGAGCTCGTGTGATTGTGACTGAGATCGATCCAATTTGCGCCCTCCAGGCTCTAATGGAAGGTCTCCCCGTCCTCACCTTGGAAGACGTTATCTCAGAGGCCGACATCTTTGTTACCACCACCGGTAACAAAGACATCATCATGGTCGACCACATGACAAAGATGAAGAACAATGCCATTGTCTGCAACATTGGTCACTTTGACAATGAGATCGACATGCTCGGACTCGAGAACTACCCCGGCGTGAAGCGCATCACCATCAAACCCCAAACAGACAGGTGGGTCTTCCCTAAAACCAACAATGGCATCATCGTGTTGGCCGAGGGGCGACTCATGAACTTGGGTTGTGCTACTGGACACCCCAGCTTTGTGATGTCCTGCTCATTCACAAACCAAGTGATTGCACAGCTTGAGCTCTGGAATGAGAGATCGTCCGGGAAGTACGAGAAGAAGGTGTACGTGTTGCCGAAGCACCTTGATGAGAAGGTGGCCGCCCTTCACCTTGGAAAACTCGGTGCTAAGCTCACCAAGCTCTCCAAGGATCAAGCTGACTACATCAATGTACCAGTTGAGGGTCCATACAAGCCTGCTCACTACAGGTATTGATAGTAGAATTGTGAAGACTTGTCTTTCCCAAAATTAGTGGATCTGTGTTAAGGTTTTTTTGAAGTCTTTTGTGCTAGTAGTTTGAAGGGGAAAAGAGGTTTTTGTATGGTTTAAGGTTATTTGTTTTTGTTGCTGTTGGATTTTTAGGGAGGAGCATATTGAAATAGGAGAAAAAGCTAAAAAAAAGTATTTTTTTTTTGTCTTTTTGAAATGGATGTCCCGGATTTCATGGATATTTTGTTGTTTCTCTGTTTGCATAGCTGAATTTTGATTGATTTAGAAATTATTTGTGAACTTATTTCTTTCATGATCACTATTATTTAGATAATTATTGTTATTTTTAGTTCTAGGGAAAATGGTTATTATCACAGGGTGTCTTTCAATTTGGAATGAAATTATTAATGATAATTGAGGTAATTAAGTAGAGTAATATTGAGTGATGAGTTTGATGTGGGATTAGATGGAGGATTTGATAGGTGGTTTAGGGTTTAGGGTTACCATCAAATACATAAGTGGTTGTTTACTAGTGTGGAACTAAGAGTTATGTTCAATTTTTAGTATTTGGATTAATTTTACATGTATTCCACTCCTTTTACAGTTCATAATCTAACTTCTTTTAAGAAACCATTTTTTTAGATCAATGATGGTCATAGATTGAACTTTTAACTCTTAAATTTCAATTCTTATCCCTAAATAGAAATTGATTTGCAAGAATGAGGTGTGTATTAATTGTTATTTATATTTTGGATATTAAAAAAAAAAAACAATAAAAAATAAAAGAAAATATTATTTTATAGTCTCTAAATATTGGATAAAGTTTATATTTGGTTAAGATTTAAAATGTTGACTAAAATGAGACTATTTTGGTCTTGGCATAAAGAAAATAATAAAAGAAGTAAGCAAACCTTACTAGTGTTTGATCTTTGAATAAATAAATTATTTCAAAATCTTGGGACTAAATATATTTTTTTCCCTCAAAAATTAAATTTTTTTAGGTTAAAAAAAATAAAAATAAAATAAATATGATTTTGGTTATGTTACTTATTATTGTTTCATTTTTGAATTTCTTCTATCAATATGATTATTATTATGAATGATAAACTATTAAAAAATCAATAAATTACAGGTGGATCAATTCAACGATAAGTCAAACGTTATTTAAGAAGATAAGTCAAAGGTTATCTAAGAAGATAAATCATGTAATTCTTAAAAAAAAAAGATCAATCAAGTATTCCAAGTGCTCTAAGACTTAAAACTAGGTACAATATCAAAAGAATCGTAGCATAATATAATGTAGTATGTATTACCATTGTTATGTACAAATTAAAGTTCTTTTTTAAACAATCAGAATAATTGTTTAACGGTATTAATGTGAATCATATGATCGAAGATCATAGGTTTGAGTTTTCCTATCCCTCAATTATTGTAGAACAAAAAAAAAGTTTATTTTATTTTATTTTTAATCTTGGGTAAAATAAAAAATCATGGGTAAAAATTAGCTAATTAAAATTAACGTATAATATTATTTATGTAAAAAAAAAAAACTAAAAAATAAGCATAATTTTCAAAAATTGAAAACAAAAAACAAAAGATCAAATAGTTCCTAAATAGGTTGAAGCCAAAATGGAAGATGACAAAGATAAAAAATTGATGAGGAAGCTGATGAAAGGCTCATAGCCATGACATTGAAGGAGAAAAAAAAAGAAAGACTAAAGGATAATATTGCCACATAATTTAAATTTAAAGGGTAAAATAAAAATCATAAATTTTCTCCTCATCCCCTTTCATGTATACTATAGATAAATTAGAAAAAGAACTTTAGACCTCAAACTCAATAAAGAAAAAAAAAAAAAAAAAAAACTTTTAACCTTCAATTTAGAAGCGAAACTACACTTCAATTTAAATTCAATCAATATTGAATTTATAATTTGGGGCAATTTCATACTTAAATTAATAAGGTTTTATTAAAAAAACAATTCAATAAAGGCCAGTCATAAAACTTTGCTATCTAGTTGATTCATTTTTATAGAGTTATCACAGTTTTTTTGTTTGAGAAAGTTATAATATCACTGTTAAGTAATTCTTATATATATTTTTATATAATTAATTCTTACATTTAAACAAGTTAAAATATCTCCAATAAAAGTTAACAACTTATATTTCTCATCACTTAGTAATCATGCAAAAGTTTGATTCCCTACTAATAAATTAAAAAAACGAGAAGTTATTCTCATATATATTAATCATCAGGCCATAGTATAAAATGTCAATGAAAATAAATTTGGCGCTACAAATTAATCTTTTATAAAACAAAAAATCGGAAGAAGTCTAAAGTTGGAATAAATTTGCATATCTTTTTACTACACAATACGCATTAATGTAATAAATTAGCAAATCAATGAAAATATTCCCCTAACGACTACTTTCCAAAAACAAAATAATTTTTCTCTTTATAAAAAGCCTTCATCTTCCTCATCACCAAAAACAAAAAAATTTCAGAGCAAAAAAAAAAAAAAAAGAAAAAAAAAACAATTTCGCGATGAAGAAAACCCTAGGTCGACAAAAGATCGAAATCAAGAAACTGGAGAAGAAAAGCAGCAAACAAGTAACGTTCTCGAAGCGCCGCGCCGGACTGTTCAAGAAAGCCGCCGAGCTTTCGGTTTTATGCGGCGCCGAGATTGCGATCCTCGTCTTCTCTCCCAACGACAAGCTCTTCTGCTTCGGCCACCCCGCCGTCGACGTTCTCCTAGAAAAATTCCTTGCCGGAAACCTCTCGACGCAGCTGCCGTTTCCACCGCCACAGCCGGCGGAGGCCTACCTTCCGGTGGCGGAGTTCAATCGAGAATTTGCCGAGTTGGCGGCGGAATTGGAGGCGGAGAAGCGGAGCGCGGAGGAGGTCGTTGAGGCGGCGGCGAGGAATCACGGCGGAATGTGGTGGGAGACGGCGGTGGAAGGGATGAGAGTTGAGGAATTGAAGGAGTTTAGATCGGCGTTGATTGATCTGAAAGGGAGGGTGGAGGAGAGGATGGAGAAATTGAGTGCGGTTCCGATGTTACCGCCATTACCGCCGCCGCCGTTTTATTTGGCCGGAAATTACCAGCATTGCGGATTAGGGTTTGGTAATGATCAGTATTGGTAGAAATCCGTATTTGATTTGGAAATTCATTCGATTTGTGGGAGAAATATTTAGACGGGATTTATTTTTTGTTAGTTAAAAAAAAAAAAAAAAAAAAAAAAAAAAAAAAAAAAAAAAAAAAAAACCCCCCCCCCCCCCCCCGCCCCAC
>JBBMKA010000020.1:5594783-5609710 GCA_037833695.1 Sechiopsis laciniata | reverse complement strand
GGCAAGGAGCGGCTATGGGCGATTTGTGGGGCTGCGAAGCGCGCTGGGGCGTGCGCGAGCACATTTCATATAAATTGGAATATTAAAAATCAAATTAAAAAATAGATAATAAAAAAAGGAGAGAGTGGGAAAGGTGTGTAAAGTCAAATGAGTGAAAGCCAATGACGCGTTTGGGTTGGTTTTATTTTTGTCGGATTGTTTGAGAAGCCATTTCATTGAATTTCATCCTCCAAACACGCCCAATCCACGGGTTTCAATCACTTTTATTTATTTATTTATTTATTATTTAAAGTAAAGGCCAAGTTTTAATGTTGAATTTATTTGTTTAAAATAAAAAAAATAGTTCTATAATCATTAGAGTGGAAAATCAAATTTACAAATATTTTTTTAATTTAATAAAATTTTGGGGCTTCAAAGACTCTCCAATGGTAATATTTATGATATTAGTTGAACTATGTTTTTGTATGGTTTAAATTTATGATCTCTTGACTGAAGTATTATTTTTATTAGCTATTTTTTAATGTTATGTTTAGATTTTTTTTTATTATTATTTTTTTGTTTAGTTTGCAAATTTTGTAATTTTTTTATTTTAATAACATAATCTTGAATGTTGTGAACTAATGGAATTGATTGATAGTTTCAGATCTCGTCATCTAGCTGTTTTTTTTTAAATTTGAATATATTTTGGTCACAAATTAAGTTAGTCCAAATTTTAAAGAAAGGTATGTATCTTTTGAGTTTTAAATAAAAAAACCTACTACTTGGTAGTATAAAATTAATTTCAAGATCTTTATAAAGTTGGCGAATCTTGAAATGGACTAATGTCTTATCAATGAAGACTATTGATCTAATACAAGTGTATAGATATTGAAACAATTAGAAATGAAAATAATTCAATATTTAATAGACCTCTTTACATTAGTAGGTTTTTGCTAATTGGAATGCCATTATACGAGTCGTGGATTTACATCGGATAAAATTTCTTATAATATTTATAAGATATGTAAACTATTTTTTTTATCAACTAATTGGTTTTTAATTGGGACCACACATACCATCTAATATACTATTATGACTCATTAAAATTCAAATACATATTCAGTTCACTAAAATTGAAATTGTGATTGGAGCCAAATTAATGAATCCAAAGAGGTACAATCTTAAAAGGGTATGTCAAGAGACATTAGAAATGTAACGAGACATTCTAACATTTATAAGATAAGGTAAATTACTACTCTTATTGTCAATTAATTTTTAGATGAAACTTCATATTTTGTAATAAATATATGTCGTTATAAAGTTCTTTTGCAACAAGCATGCATGAACCATTTTATAAAACCATGTGTCTAGATAGTCCAGAGTCTCGATTGTTAGCTTGCGGTCTTCTTTTTATGTGTTTCGATTCACAAAGTAATTAGCTAACGACTTTTTTTGTGTCAACAACAATTTAAAATACCTTTAACTATTTTAGAACATGTCCAAATCAAGTAGTAATGATTCTCCGTGAAAGTTTATGAATCAAATTCTTATTTGGGTGAATGTAAAAGTAAAACTTCACTCTACACATTTAGTTGGTGTAATAGAAAGAAGTCAAATTTATGTGCTTGTGAAGTTATTAATTTCATGAGCTAATTTTTTCAGATACCATGTTGAAATAAAAAATTACAAAAAACTATCCTAGATCTAATTCGTTAATATAGTTTATTTAAGGTTAAATTATAAACTTCTATTATATGATTTTAAAAAATTATAATTGAGTATATATGGTTTGAGAAGTTAAAAATAGTTACTTTATTTAAATAAAATATAATAAATAGTCTATTTTGTAGTAAATGTGATCTCTTTTGTATTTTGTTTACATTGTGAGTTAAATAATTGGTCGGATAAAAATTAAATTGTTAATTTTCAACCATATTTTTTTAATCAACTACTTAATTCAAGCTATAAAAAAACAAAACAAAACAAACAAAAAACAAAAATTGTCTCATTGATACATGATAACGACATGTTGTAAAACAAGAGTAGAGTTTTAACGATATCTTATACAATTACTAAATTATCAATAAAATTGTAATGAATGACCTAATCTAACAAAATAATTACAAACGTAATTAAATTTGAAAATATTTGTATTCGTACTCATAAATTCAATACGGTATTTATTGTAATTATTAATACAATATTATTTATTATTGATACAATATTTTATATCATTAAGATATTATTGTGTATTATTAATACAATATTATATGTGTGTATTAATACAATATTATGTATTATCAATACCGTATTAATATTAATATTAATGACTATGATTGCTTTTTTTTTTAATGTAATTATACTTATAATTATTTTATGAATAGACTAATTTTGGTAAATTTCCCTAATAATTATAAGAATTATATTTCTCCAGTTATAGGGTCAAATATGTAATTTAATATTTACTTCATTCATATTTCCATTTCTAAAAAAATCATGTTTTTCTCTTTTGTCTTGTATGAGGTGTGAAGTAGACAATAAAAATGGACTCTTGAGTGGCGTCGGTGGTCAACACTTGATGAGCTGGAAGTCATACATATCACAAATCCAATCTAATTTTAAACAGCTAAGGCCAATATACAAAAAAAATAAATGAGAATAAAATTGTTCTAAATTTGTACTTTTGGATGAAATTGAGAGAAAAATGTGGGTGGGCCAGGGTTTGGGCTCACTTTCTTTACACAAATCCAAATTAGGGTTCCACTAATTGATATCTTTGTCTCACCAAAATGTATCTTTGGTCTTATGTATGACATGCAATTTGTTCAATCATTTTTCATATACTTCTTTTATGTAAATTGTAATCTAGCTTTCATAATGTTTTAAAACTACTTTTGACGATAAGATAGACTCTCAACTCAACGTCTTAATCTTGCTACATTTATTATTTCCGAGAAATTGAATAACTATAACTTCGATTAATACTTTTAATAGAGATTAAGTATGAGACAATTTCTCTCTTTAAAAACATTTGTCGGTATGTAAATAAGTATATACATCTCTAAATTTTTAGAACAAAAGAACTATGAGATTATATATTACTTAATTTTGTTTTTTTTTTGACACTATGCTACTTAATCTCATATTTTAGAAAAATGTCAAGGAGAGAATTTGAGTTAAAGGAAAAATAGAAAAATAATAATTGTCTTCAATCATACTATAGGACTATAGGACTCTTAGGCACATTAAGCTTAGTGATAAATGCTCATAAATTAATTAGATAGTAGTTAACGTTTCATCAATATCATCAATTCGTTTCAATCTTTTTTATATTAGATTAACTAATATTGTACTAAAAAGTAGATATATCATTAATAAAAGATAAGTTATTTTATTTAATGTAAGATGATTAATCATAAACATTTTTATATTCTTTTTAAGCTAATTATCCAAAAACAATTAATTGAAAGTGACAACAACGTAGGGCACTAATCGAAGTCGGGTAGAAATACTTTTCATAAGGAATAAGATGTTTGTCATAACGTACTATTTAAATCTTTTATATTTATAAAAATAATTATTTGTTAATATTTTTTAAATGTATAGGTTAGGTGAACTTAACTCGAAAGTAATTGATAGGTATATTTAATCAAGAGAGTATATGTTTAACCCCTAATATTATTGTTAAATTAAAAAAAAAAATATTAGTTAATATTAACTAGTTGATTTCTTTGTGGGCATCCAGTCAAATTTGAAATTAAAAATAAAATTTTGGTTTTTTTTTCTTTTTACAACGGGATATTTGAATTTACGAGTTTATTATACTCAATAAATACACGATAAGATATTGCTCTTGTCAATGATTATATCTTTTTCTTTACTCATGGATAAGCATTTTTTTTTTTTTTTTTTATAAATCTTGTCTCTCCTTTACATAGAAACTCATGTGTCATTGTTTGGAAATGGTACAAATTGTCTATAACTAAAAGATTTAATTATTATCTCTTTATTGTTTTTATATCAAACAAATAGCAATATATAAGAACCCTTCTCAAAATCGGTGGGTGGCTGTTAAATTCATTATTTGGTGGTAATTCAGTTTAACACCTCAATAACGAAGAGCCATTTATTCAATAGCAATAATATCCTCTATATAAAATTTGTTTAGTAGCTTCTTAAAATTTCAATTTTTTATTTAATACGTTTGTAAACTTTATAAATGTTGAATATTACCTTTTGAACTTTATCTTTTTGTTAAATAAATCTTTGATATCTTACAAAAAAAAAATGAACAACTAACTTCGTAGATATAAAATAGATTTTTATGTTTGATGACTTTCAAAATTTTCAATTTTGTGTTCAATAAATTGTAAAATAGTAAACTATTAAACATATTTTAAATTTTAGATACTAAATAAAATAGAACAATACGTTTAGTTAAACTTAAATTTAGATTTTTATTTTCATCCATATCTCTAAAAATGCTTAAAATTACGGTAATTAGAATTAGTATCCATTTGGTCGTGATTTACATTTTTAGAACAATTGAGTAGAGAATATTATGTTGAAATATTTATTTATTTTTGTTTGTATTCTGTTTAAATATAATTGCTCGGTACAAAGTCCACTCAATTGAATCACTACAAAATATATAAGAATAATAATAATAATATAATTAGACTTGACGTGGAATTAAAAATTCTTCAATCAATAATTTACGCGTTAAATGATGGGAATAATAAAGCATCATGTGGTGATTTTATTAAATAAGTAAATTCTGTTTTATTTTTTTCTTTTTACTTCTTAATTTCGCATATTAGTGATTCCAGCCGACCATGTTCCCTACGGAAAAAAAGTAATGGCATTAAAGAAATACATGTGAATATCAAGGCTTTTAATTACCTTCTATACTTATATTAATTATGAATTGAATATTTATTAAATTGAAATATATTCAATTTCCATCATAAAAAGTGGACCTTTAAAAAGCATCGAGCATATAATCTTGGAGCGACGACAAATGTATAAAAAAAATGTTGAATTCATAATCATTGTTTTATACAAAAAATAAAGTATTAGATTAAATACAAAATATGATATATAATTTTTAACTTACTAATATTTGTTTTTTAAAGATAAATTTACCAACTATCTTTTAAATTAATAAAACTTGTCAAATCATTTCAAAAAATAAAATATTAGTCAAATTAAATTGAAATTACGAACTCTATAAAAGTGAAGTTAACAAAAAAGTACAATGAATTTTAAATTGAGCATAGTTTAACTAATATTAATAATATATTAACAATCATATAAATAAAATGTAGTTTGAATCTCCCCATTTATAAGCGTACATCAAAAAATTAGAATTAGTGTAGTATGATATCATAATTTTTATTATTATAATTTTTTTTTTTTGTAAATGAAAATGAATGATTATATATCTAATAACTTTGGTCAAAATTAAAATATGGCCCTAGGATTACATTGGAAATAAATGAGCTTTCTTATTTATTTTTTCTAATGAGAGAGAAAGAAAGTTGAAAAAAATGAAGGGAATAAATGAATTGAAATAAATTTGGTGGTTTTGTGGGGTTGTAGGGTATGTAGTCCACTTGTTTTGGGACACTGCTAGCTCCATAAATTGAAACTTCCCTTCTTATCACATGGCTTTTGGACAACTTTAGGGTGGGGGCACCATAATATCTTCAATTCTCCACTAAATTTATTATTTCTTTTTTAAAATATTGAAATTTAATTTAATTGTGAAAATTGATCATAGATAGGAAATTCTACTTTATTTTAATTACAATAATTTTTTAAACATATTTCATATAAAATATGCAATATTTAACTTGATTGAAATTTATCATTTCAAGTTTCACTTGATTGAAATCTATGAGTTCAATTTGGTGAAATCTATTAATTTTGTGTCTATCAATTTAATTTGATAATTATTTTTTGTTACATTTGATATTTTTCTAAAATTTTGATGATTGTAATTTTTTTTACTCATGAAAATATTTTTTTAATTGATCTATTTTAACGCTTATTGCAATGGAAATATATTTATTAGAGATGTCAATTTTTTCCGCGGAGCCAGTCCCTGCGGCGACCTGTCCCTAACGGGACTGGGAATGGGGAAAAATTCCTCGTTGGCCTAATCAGGGTTGGGGACGGGAATGTATTTCTCGTCCCCGATTCTCCCCTGCCCAGTTTACCTTTATTTTTTTAAAAAAATAATCTTTATTTTACCCCTTTATTTTTCAAATTAAAATATATTTATTGATGAAATTATCTATGTATATGAATATTTTTCTTTAATAATTAATATTATAGTTAAAACTTTATTGATATTTTCTAATAAAATCTAATTATTTAAAATTGTTGTCCAAAAAATATATAAAAAATAAAAAAATTGAAAAAATCTCCCGGAAGAACTCAATCTCTAACAAAAAAAATTGAGATTTTTTCAGGATCACTAATTAAGCTAAGTGGCGGTGATGGAGACAGGGAAGTCATTCCCTGGCCCCGCCCCATCCCGTAGACATCTCTAATATTTATGGGTTTCAGTGCCATTATTAAAAAAGTTTTTCCTTCCTAAAATTATAATTTTTTTTTTTTTTTTTGAAGAAACCTAAAATTATAATTTTATACATTCGATTTTTAATCTTATATCTCTATTGGATTTTAGTCAATATACTTCTGAGTGGAATATTTATATTTTCATTCTTAGTTATATCTTTAAATAAGTTTGGGATTTTTTATTTGTTTAATTTTCTAATACTCTCGTGCTATATTTGTGAGTCATTGTAAATGACTAATTGTTGGCAAAATCTAGAAGCCGTTCAAATAAATTTTAATGTCTAAAATCGAACTTCTAGGTTATTTTAAATTATTGTGTATTTAAATTTTTTTTTTTTACAAAAAAAAGTAATACTCGAATCACCTCATATATCACATAATTAAGACATAAATTTGTGTATGCAAACCGTCTAGATAGTTGAGAGTGAAATATTTAAAAGTGCAAGATTTTTATTTTATTTTATATTTTATATTTTTGTTTTTAAGTACAAGAGATAGGACTTACAAAAATTAGCCTATGACCACAGATAAGGCTATAAATGGTATTAAATTTTTGTTAACATTTCTACACATATCCACAAGCTTAGCATTTACATAATTAGTGAATCAAAAGTTTCTTGTCCATACAGAATAAACGAAATATTGAAGGAAAAAAAAACAAAAAACAAAATGTAGCATAATCTAAATATATATAAGTAGAACAGATATTTTAACCCATTTAAAAAGTTTAAAAAGTTTACTTATTCATTTTTTGTTAATATTTTTAAATATTTTTCAGAAGTATTCATCTACATCATCTTGATTGTAACATTTTCATCAACATTAACTTTTAGGCTTTGTCTCTTTTATTTTCTATTATTATAAATTTTCCTCTTATATCAAAGTTGTTGTTTTTTATCTTTTTTTGTTTACAATATAGAATTACAAATTTAAAAATGGAATTGAATACTTACAATATCTTATTTAATAAAATTATATGTCAGTCGGTAAGATTGAAACATATGCATTTCAACTATCACAATAATATAATGAAAATATACCTATCATAATATAAGAAAGTTTAAGAATTAAAATACAAAATATTATTTAACTACCTTCATTTTTTAATATTTTTTACATAGCACAATCATAAAAATGAATCTATAAAAAAATATGGGCTTTTGATGAAGTGATTGACCTAAAAGATGGGATACCATGGGAAATGTGAATGGGCTTGAAAGGTCATAATTCTATGGGGAGACTTTATTTCTTTAGGGTACATAGGAATTTGGACCAATGTGGCATTCACTACCTATGTGATTTTTATTTTTAATTTAATTTTTTTTTTTTTTTTTGCAAAAATCAAACACTCACACAATTGACCTTATTGCGTTTTATAATTTAGTTTGCAAACTTTACATTAAAAAAAAAAAGTTTTTTAATTATTATCGTTAATTTTAATGAATTCTTTACCGAAAATCTAATTTAGATACATTTTTGGGATATATAAATGAAGTATTGTTTGGATTGAGCCTATCATAGATTTTGTTATCATTTCTCAAAATATTCAACTACATATTAAAATGATTGAAAGAGAGTTTAAAAAATTATATTTGGACAACAATTGGATGATATTATTGCATATAATTCAATGATAAAAAATTTATAGGTTTGAATGTCTTTACTCTAATTGTAGTAGAACTAAAAAAATAATATTTTAGGGTATTCAAAATTTTAGAAAGAAACAAAATAAGCACCAAAATTTAATAGCATTCTAATAGAATTGATTCAATTATGTTAGATCTATAGATTTCAATCAAATAAAATTGATATATTTCAATCTCATAAAATTTAAAATTAATAAATTTTAATTAAATTAAATATTTCATATTTTATTTTAAATAAAATAATTCAATTAAAATATAGATGCTATCGACCGTTTGTAACAAATTTTCATTATAAAATATCATTTAGTGAATTGAAGAAATGTTCACTACATTGACATTTCCTTTGGATAAATTACCCATCTGCCACAAAATTTAGCCAATCAAGAAATATTCGGTCAACAATTAAAAATAGGTTTTCCCCATTTAAACAGAATTAGAAAATTAGAAAGAATTACAAAAGGAAAAGTTAAATGTGGAAAAGTTAGATAATTAGGTATTCTTGTCTAACTACAAATGTCGGTAGAGGGATTGGCTGTAGGAAAAAGGGCCTTCCAGAACCTTCCATGCAAAATACAATTAAATAATAATAATAATAATAATAATAATAACGAAACTTCATTATGAGGTTTTTAATTGTATTTTAGTCTAAATAATTTACATTTATCCAAATTTAATTTTAGTTTTTATAAAAGAAAAAAAAATTACTCAACCAATTACACGATGGATACTAAAGTTAAACTAACCCCATTTTATTGAAAAAAAAATCCCCATTTAAAATAACACTTTATCTTATCTAATCAATTATGCAAATTGAGATATAATTTTAATCTTGAACCTTAGAAAAATAAAAATATTAATAATTAGTCTAGTCATTACATTTATTTCTCGACTTTCTATTTTATAGCTAGTGTTGTAAGAACCCGTAGTTTCTAACTAGGTTTCTCACGCCATGCTGACTTAAAAACAGTTATTCAAATTTTAAACTTAAAATAACTGCTTCTATTGAATTTTATTTCAAAATAATAAATAAATACAAGTTCTTAGACAAGGTATTTAAAAACAAAATCAATTAAACAAACGAATAAATACAAGTAAAGGCATCCATGCCCAAGTGTTACAAAACATTTAATAGAAATAACATGAGACTAAACCCTAGCATGTCCACGAACAACAAAGATTATTAACTAAGTTAATAGCCTAGACAAAGCTAATGCAGCAAGCACCACCCATGATCTCTTCAGCGCCTCTCAGCTAAACGTCTCAATTGTGTCATCTGATTACCCGTGGAAAGAAAATAACCACAGAAAGGGTGAGTATAAAAGAATACTCAGTAAGAACTCTCCAATAGTGCACAAAGAAGAATTCAACATGCTAGCAATAAATATCTATCCTCGTCTCAACATAGCTTACCAACGGACCATGAGTTTCGTTACCTGCCTTTCTCAATCAACCCACTTTGCTCTCAACTCAACTTAGCTTTTTACTTGGTTATGAGGTTTGATGCATGACTCTCTTATGAGGCCCTTAAGACACTCACCTAAACATAAGAATATGACTGGTTATGAAGTACGTTACACAACTTTCTTGTGAGGCCTTTGAGACACTCACCTAAATGCAGGAATATAACAGGTTATGAAATTCGTTACACAATTCTCTTGTGAGACCCTTGAGACACTCACATAAATGCAGGAATATAACACGTTTGGTTTTTGTCGTTTTGTACCCAGCCAACAATCGAACCGATATCTTCGATTTTTAAAAAATATATCTGATCAAATGTCTAATAAAGTATAGAACCATTGGTTCTATTTTCAATTGGTTACGTTTGGTTTTGGATCCGATCCAATGTCCAGTTTTTTTAATATATCAAAAACAAAATTTTTCAAAAAAAAAAAATCATAAACAACAATTTTTTTAAACGTCAAAAGTATTTTTGAACTTACTGTAAATTATTTCAAGATGTTTTTTTTACTTGAAATAGGAGTGAATTAAGGAAATTTGACTTTAGAAAATCTTCTAAATAATGAAAGGAAGATGACTTTATATGATTTATTTAAAAAATAAAAATTGGAACCGATCCAATATTTGAGTTTTTAAAAATTACAAACCGATATGTCCAACTTTGTGCTAAAAAATCGATCCGATTCATAGGATTGAATTTGTTTGGTTCGGTTTTTCGGTTTTTTGTTATATCACTAGCATTAGTGTATATTCAATGACCAAGAAGTCATAAATTCGAATCCTCCCACCCTCAATTGTTGTAATCTCAAAAAAAAAAAAAAAGTTTACGTAATGATATGTGGGTGCAAAAACGTATGATGTCTTCGATGTCATGACATGCCGAGGGATGCCGCAACGTTCTTGCATAATGGGACCATTCATTTGAGTGTTCTTCATTTTTGTTTCATTTTGACTTCGTTTTGCTCTCGACGGGTACAATATGTCTTTGCTCAATACATTACAATAATAAAAGAAAAACAAGTATAATATGGTTCAAAAAAAAAAAAAATCGAGCTACATTTGATATAATTAAAATAGTCCTATCAATTGTCAATAAAAAAAATAAATAAAAATAAAAGTATACTTTTAAAAACTTGTTTAATGGTTATGTTTTTAAATGTTTAATTTTACTATTTAAAATGACTTTTCAAGTCCAAATCACAGTTGAATTGTGTCTAAATAGACTAAACCAAATAAAGATAAGACTTTTTTTCAAGTGAAATAAAGATAAAGACTCTTAACTCTCTTGATCCCTTACAAAATTTATGATAATAGAAAGTTATAACGTCTTGTGATTATCAATTCCTTTGAATACTAATATTGATAGAGATCAATTATTTTATTTTGAGCTCCAATGGTTGTGCATAAAATTTGACTGTTAAACTGTTTCTTGGAAATCTGTTGGTTATTGTACACATTGTTACATATATGACTTCTTAAGTGGCTGGTTTTATTCTATATATTCCTTCAAAATGCAAAATAGGTTTGAACATAAGTTTACTTTTTCTATCGAATGGGTCGGTGATGTAATTGGTTATTGATAACTCTCAAGAATTGAGAGTTAGAGTCGCTTAAATTAATATATTTTTAGACAAAATTTGTCATAATTAATTGATAATGTTTAGAATTTTGCCCCCATGCGCCCATTACTACGCTTAAGCGCAATTTCCTATAATTTTTTAGGTACGATACTTTTTGGTGTTCGCTGTAGCAAAATATGCATAACTAGATAAAAATTGTTAAGTGTTTTAAAAAAAGGAATTGATAGTTTTCAGTTTGTTGCGGCAAACATGGGACATAGCAAAATTGAAAAAGGAAGCCACTCGCTCAAGCAAAGGCAAGCCCCAACGAAGCCAATCCAGGAATCCATTCCACGCCCCAGCGAAGCAAGATTTAAAAACACAAAGAGTTGAGTTGTTAAAATTATCTCATCCAAGGGATGCTTGACAAAGATCTGGAAGTCTACGATCAATCTCGGTCGTTGCTTTGTGTCCGCTCTGACACATTCGACAACGCGAATCGTGGAGCAGGAATGTCACAAGTAGAGCAAGCTTTCGGCTAAGCAGGATTGTAGAACAAGCTTTCGACAGAGCAGGCAGGCGACAGAGCAATGATCGTAGAGCAGGCCGTTCGCTGAAGCTGCCTGGAGCCCTATAAAAGGCAAGAAGCATCACCATGTAAAGGGTTCAGAAATTTGGCAATTTAGGCATTTTGTTAGTTCTCTCAAAGTTTTCTTTGTTCCGACCAAAGCTTTCATTCCGTTTAGATATCAAGCCACCTGAGCGATTTCATCGGGGTTTAGTTCTTTATTGCTTTCTAGCCTAGTTTACTTGCTTTCTAAGACGTTTTGTTTGTAACTGGAGTTTCACTAGAGACGTTGCACAGTTCATCAAGTTCTAGGAGTTTCTTATCCCTCTAGCTTTACTTGTTCTTTATTTCGCTCACCTTCTATTTACGTAATCTTTGTGTGAAGCATGTTTTCTATTTCTTTATCTATTTTAGGCATGTTTTCCGATATGAGTAGCTAAATCCGTTATCGAAAGGTTATAGGGAAGTAAGGTATTTCGCTTGGATGAAGGGGTTAGCGAACAGAACTTTTTATGCATCCTGTTTGAATTTCATTTACATTCCGTTTGACAAACCGTATGTATAACTTTATTTCATTTCGAGAGAAAAGAGTAGAGCGAACTTGCATGTATAACATTAAGATTGCTAGGCTTGCCTGCTAATCAAAGAACACTTAGAGATAAGATTCGCCTAATGTCGGAGTTGCTTATTTAGTGTTTGAGTTTGAGAGAACTGAACTAAGAGCTCGAGAGAGCCTAGAGAAACCTATCAGTTGTTCGTCCTTGCTAACCGCGTCACTTAAGCGAAACCCCTGAAAACCCTAAACCTTTCCGATACTTAGTCTCATATTGTTCTTTAGTTATTTCACTCACTTAGATTATCTACATACTCACTTTATCAACCAATTTGTTACACCTGACTCTTGCATGAAAATGAATAAAAAATATCACAAAAATCCATGTGGAGAATGGCGTGTATTTAGATTAAAATTTGCTACAACATTTTCCGCGTATACTTGCGCGTCTTTGAGGAATCACACACACACACACTTCACTAAACTGAAGAGGGAGTTCACCTCGGCGAAATCTTGCACAGTCCACGTCACCATTCTCTTTAACTATTATTTCTTAATTGTGGTGTGTCGATTTCGTCGCAACAGTTATCTTGATTGGTGTTATTCCATGTCAACTTCACGATCATAGGTATTATTTGAGAGCAGTGATAGTTTATTTTTTCTTGATTCATAGTTCTATCGATTTAATTATCTTAAAAAATGTCATAACTGATTGATCTTTAAATTTACAATTTTGTGTCATGATAAATCTCTATTGCTAAAATAAATATATCTCTATAATTAACTCTACGCATTTAATTTATGCTGATACAACCAAAAGCTTGAGCCTACCATATTTTTTCAATGATACAATCACATGTCATAAGTCTTAAACTAAGAAAAATAAAGTTATAATTATAATTTCTTTTATCATTCATTTTAGTTCAACAATTGAAAAGTTCAAATCTATAACTTCTAAATTATGAGTATCAATGATCTTTATTAATTGAGTTATGTTGGAATTGATCGTAAAACTAAAAGTTAAACGACATATTAACAACTTTTAAAATTTTATAAACTAAATATACTCAGAAACCTTTTAATGTGAAAACATCATACTTTATCAACTAACTTTAAATCTTAAAGATGGTGTGAGAATGTGAGGTAGCATTGTTGTTTGGCACTAAGGTTAGAGAGAGATAGAAAATGTTGGAAAGGGAAGTGAGGGTGGGCATGTGATGAGGGAAATGTAGCCATGTGAGTTTGTTGGGATTGTCAATCATTGCTCACAAACACTCCATATTCTATTGCTTTTTCTCACTCTCCACATTCATCATTTTCTCTTTCCTCTATCACATCTTTCTATCTATTTCTCTCTTTATTTTGTTTTTTTTTTTTTTAATCTAGCAATACTTACCCACCGAAGATAAATATAGTTGCTAGAAATTTTTAACTTTTATTTCCAATAAGTTCATTTTTAAAAAAGGGAAAAAAAAAAAAAAAACAAACAAACTTGTATCAATTTCTCTATGAATTTTGCTGCCGACACTTACTCTCGCACTCTATGCACCGCCTCTTTTCCATTCTCACCCACTTGGACTTTGACATTTCATAAGTACCTTTTTCTATTTTTAAATATATAAATATTTGGAAACAAAATAAAAACAAAAATGCATCTTTCATTTCATTTCATCCAAAAATTAAGGTAAAGAATTAATCTGAAATATACATTAAAAAGTGATTGGTTGGTTGGTAAGCCATGATTATGGTATTCTTTTTTATCAAATGATTGAAAAGGGGAGTTTGAATCTATCTCAACAACAATTTCAAGAATTTAAGGGAAAAAAAAAAACATGAAAGAAATGTGAATAAAGGAATGTACGTTTTTTAGCTAGAGAGGATGTATTGAGTTCATAAATTTTTTTCGGTTGGATCTGTATTTATTTGATTTGAACATTTTCCATTTTTATATTTACGATTTTAAAAAATATTAATCATTGATAGTTGGTAACATTATATTATTTTGATTTATCTTGTTTCATCTAAATTATTCATACTAGGTGACATGATGTTATTTTAAATTTAAAATAAATACAAATATGTGGTATAAAAGTTCAAATAAATTGACTCAAATATGGTAGAATACAACGGTGGAAAATAGAAATAAAATTTAGAATTAAAATAATCTTGTAATATGAGTGGGATAGCAATTGAGGATGATTGAGAAAATAATTAGTATTTAATTAAAATAATATGATTAGCATTATTTGTTTGGTTAAATCACCCAAAATTAGGTGAATGTGAAAGATGAATAAAAGTACAATTATAAGAAAATGGGACTTTCAAAAAATAATAATAAGAAGAAAATGGTAATACTGATATTCTTTGGAAAAAGAAAGAACAGTTGGAAATTTAGTATTTGCCTTGTGGAAAATAAATAAATAATGAAACGTCATATATTCAAGGGTGACGTTGGTAACACGCCACCTTCAATGCCTCTTGCTATATTGTTTCAAAAATAAAAATAAAAATAAAAATAATGGGAACAATTTATCATGTTATCTTTTTAATTTTAAGGAAATTTACGATAATAATTA
>JBBMKA010000020.1:5572227-5594683 GCA_037833695.1 Sechiopsis laciniata | reverse complement strand
AAAAATAAAAATAAAAATAATGGGAACAATTTATCATGTTATCTTTTTAATTTTAAGGAAATTTACGATAATAATTAAATTCAGAAAATAATTTTACATATGGTTAATTTAAAAAAAAAAAGGAGCAATCATAGACATAGCTACATGAGTATTAATAATAATACTATATTAATGATATATAATAGTGTATTAATGAGCATTAATAATATAATATTGAAGCGTATTAATGACTATAAATACAAATATTTTAAAATTTATTACATTTGTAATTATTTTTTTTATAACGACACATCCATTGCAATTTCCGTATTTTAAATGGTATTAAACTAAAAGTATATTTTTTATATATAGAAACGAAAATAGTTATGAATCATATTGAAACAATTGTTAGTTGAATATAACTAAAAAAAAAATGTAAGCCTCCAAATTAGTTATTTCCTAATTTTCTTTACTACTACTTCTCATATTATATTATTACTTCTTAAAACATCTCATGTAGGTGGGCAAGAATTGGGAAAGAGGTATCTTTCGTGGCCTAGTACTTTCATTATTTGGTGGTAATTAGTTCAACAACACGATAACGTATTTGATTTTCATATTATTTAACAGTGGTAATACCCTCTATGTAAGATTTGTTGATCTCCCTCTCCAAAATTTGTACTAAAAAATGGGAAAGAGGTTAAAAGAGTTATAATAATATTTATAATGCTAATGCTACAACAACAAGTATAGTAAGCAATGTGCCAAAAAAAAGGGTCAAAATAAAGAGAATAAAAGATGAATTTGCATACTATTTTATTTTATTTTATTGCAAACAGATTTTATATTTTACCAAAAATATATTGAATAATACATATTCGAAAATTTAGGTTTAGAGTTCAAGACTTGGGATTGATTTGGTATATACAAAAATGACAAAAAATAGAAATAAGTCTAATTTTAAATTTAACACATTTTTTCCATCTTAAACATTAATTTAAAATTTATATAAAATAGACGCTTTCATTGAAATTGTTAACATATTTAATATACTAATGGCTCCAAAAAGAGGTTATCTGTGTAATAATAAGTAGGCCCAATAATCCTCTAAATCCCAAATTAAAAGAAGAAAAGAGGAAGCAGCTGTAGAAACATTGGCCGCAGTGGCCCAGAATTTGGCTTTAATTTCG
The DNA here is from genome assembly GCA_037833695.1 of Sechiopsis laciniata. Lineage (NCBI taxonomy): Eukaryota > Viridiplantae > Streptophyta > Magnoliopsida > Cucurbitales > Cucurbitaceae > Sechiopsis > Sechiopsis laciniata. Next base: position 5,593,514 of record JBBMKA010000020.1, on the reverse strand, counting down.
GCCCTTTATGCTTTAACGTTTAATATTGGGCTGCTTTCCCCACATATGAAGCCCAAATCTTCAAATATGTTAATAAAAAATTCATGTTCAAAATGAAGAATATAATTAAATAATAATAAAACTGATTATTAGCTCGAAAATTCGAACTCCATTTTTTCTTGGCATTAAACTTGCGAATGAATATTTGGAAAGGCAGATCTAGTTTACATCATACAAATAAGGAAAAGAAAAAAAAAAAAAGATAACAAACAAACAACCTTTCCTTTTTTACTTTTTCCACTTTAAAAGTGAATGATTTTAAAGATTCAATAAGCACTCAAAACTTTATTAGTTTTCCAGACGATCTTGCTGTTGTAGCTTTCTAGTCCTTGTACTTCATCTCGGACATGAGAAACCCGGGCATGTCGTATGAGGCAGAGAACTTCTCGACGTCGGCCTTGAGTGCTTCGATTTCTTTGTTGTTTACCAGACCCTTGTTGAAGTCCTTCAACAGCTTTCCATATTCCTTCTGGACGTTCAAGGTGATGGTTACAGCACGGTGCAGGAACTCAGCGATCTGTTCGAAGTCTTTCTCGACCAAACCTCTCGATGTCATGGCAGGTGCACCTAACATCACAATTTTGATTGCTTGTTAATCACACGTTCAAAATCAGTAGCAACTCATAGATCGATTGCGAGAAAAACAAGTAAACAAAAGGACTGAATGATGGAATGAATCACGTTCTAGCGATATCGATTCTTACCAATTCGAACACCTCCAGGAGCCAAAGCACTGCTGTCACCGAACACTGCATTTTTGTTTACAGTGATGTTGCACAAGTCGCAAAGCTTCTCAACCTTGTTGCCTGCAAAACGGATTACCACAAAATCGTTAAGAAAACAGAACATGTTCTTTGCTTTAATTTTCTAAACTTCATTCACATCGAATTACCAGTCAATCCCAAAGGACGAAGATCCCAGAGAACGAGATGGTTCTCGGTTCCTCCAGTGACAAGCTTGTAGTCCTTGCTCATCAGGTAATTTCCGAGGGCCACGGCGTTGGCCTTAACTTGTTTTGCATAGGCCTTGAAGCCGGGGGACATACACTGCTTCAATGCAACAGCTAAAGCACCAATTTGGTGATTGTGAGGTCCACCTTGAAGGGCTGGAAATACAGAAAAGTTGATCTTGTCTTCAAAGTCGTAAACAGCATCCTCAGGCTGACCCCCCTTCTTGGGTGGTTTTGGTCCCTTCCTATAGAAGATCATACCAGCCCTGGGACCCCTCAAACTCTTGTGAGTTGTGGTCGTTACGACGTCACAATACTCGAACGGGTTTGCAGCTTCCTGCAAACAATCATTGGACATTATTATCTTACAATACCAGCCACACCCAAATCGCTTAAGTTGCAAGGAAAGACACAGAGACCATAAACAATCAAAATCCCTTGGAAGAACTGTAATGCTAGGACTTGTTTTACGTTGAAGCTGAATTCAATTAGAAGCATAAGTGTATTCATTTCCTCTAAGTCGATCTACATTTCAATTTTCAATCCACATTTAAAACTGAATCTTATAGTAAAGACAAGGAATACAGACATTAAACGAAAACAAATAAAATTTTAAAAGTTTTACCAATACAAAGAACACAATCTATATAATTCCGTTACAAAGAAGCAATGCAGCATTGAAAATTCATCATTAAACAGGTTTTCAAAAAGCCAGATCCTGTTATGTAAGATTCAAACAATTATGGATCAAAAACCTATGCCATTTCTAACAATTTCTAATCAATACGCTGAAAACAACAAAAACGAAAGACAAATACGAACACATTAAGCATATCATTAGAAGAGATTAAACAAAGAAAAGCAAGTTCAACATAAACCAACAGATCCCAAATCAAGAAATGAAAAGATCTAAAAACTGGATTCATTGATTTCTTTCATTTATATACCTGAGCAGCAACCAATCCACTAATGTGAGCCATATCACAAAGCAGGAGGGCACCGCATTTGTCGGCAATTGCCCTGAATCTGGCGTAATCCCAATCCCTAGGGTACGCACTGCCACCACAGATAATCAACTTCGGTCTGAAATCCAAAGCCTTCTCCTCCAATTTATCGTAATCAATATAACCAGTGGTGTAATCAACCTTGTAAGGTAAACTCTCGAAGTAAATCGAGGTAGCCGAGATCTTCTTCCCACCAGAGGTATAGTAACCATGCGTCAAATGGCCACCGGAAGGAAGATCCAGCCCCATAATCCGGTCATGAGGCTGAAGCAACGCCGTGTAGGCGGCGAAATTGGCCGGAGAACCAGAGTACGGCTGGACATTGACGCCCCATTTGGCAGGATCGACATGGAAGGCCTGGAGAGCTCGAGAACGGCAGAGATTCTCGATCTCGTCGATGAACTCGTTGCCGCCGTAGTATCGGTTCCCCGGCAAGCCTTCGGAGTATTTGTTGGTCAAGGCGCTGCCGAGAGCTTCGATGACGGCGAAGGAGGTGAAATTCTCAGACGCAATGAGCTCGATTCCTCGGCATTGGCGACGCTTCTCCTTCTCGATTAGATCGAAGATCTCAGGATCGACGTTTACGAGAGGAGTGTTCCCCCAAGCATTGACGGAATCCATGGCGGACGAGCGAGAAATTACAGAGAATTTGAAGAAGATGAAGAAGAAGAAGAAGCTAAAAATGGGGGCAAGGCAAGTCTGAGACGAGAAGTTCGTGGGGATTTTAAAGGGGATTGTGATGAATGAATTTACGAAAATAGCCTTTTGTTTTTTTATTTGTTTTTGTTGTATTTGCTTTGTCCAAGTGTCGAAATTAACTCCATTTATTTCAAAAACAAAATATAAAAAAACAAGATAAGAATTTGAGTTTCAATAATTTTTTGTTTTGGGTTTTAATATTTTTGTTGTTTTGAGCTTGGTTTAAACTTTTATTGCACGCGCATTTCATTGTTGATATACACCATTTCTTTCACACACACCAAAGAATGATATGCTTATTTACATTTATGTACAAGGATTGAAAACAATAGATTAAATTCCATTCATTCAATAAAATAGAGTGATTAAAGCTTATCAATTATATTAGTTTAGTGTTATTTATTTCATTCTTTCAATAAAATAGATTGAAAAACTATGACTAAATATATTATATTCCACTTGTTGATTTCATTTATTTTATTATAATTGGTTGATGATTAAACATTTGAAATGATAAACATATGCATGATTTTTATGCTCTTGTAGTATTTAATACATTATAGCACTTTATATTTAGCATTTAAGAGGATTGATTAAGGCTATCAATTTCCTATGAATTGAATTGATTAGTTGCTTATTGATTGAATCTATCGATTGCTTATTAATTAAATCAATAAGTTGCATATATATTTGATTGAATCTATCGGTTGTTGTTCTAAAAAAAAATTATAAGTTGCTTATTGATTGAATCGATCAGTTGCTTTCTTGATTGAATCTTTCTCTTCAACTTCATCTTCTTCCTCAAACCCCCTTTCAAGCTCTGTTTTCAGTCCATCCATAGCTACCTTCACTCTTCTGTACTCATACATAAAAAAATTCTACTGGTTGTCCATATATTCGTTCTATACATCAGCAGATTGCGAGCTATTCAGGTTTTGAATTTCAAAAGCTTAGCTTTTGACTTCAATCGGTGAGTGATAAATTTTCGGCAAACGATGATCTAAAACAACAAAGAAATAGAAAAATAAATCTAAAAATCGAAAGCACAAATCGAAATAGAACAAAGTTTCAAAAAACGAAGAAAGAAATAAGAAGAAAAGAACAAACAAAGGGAAAACAGACCTTGAACATGTTGAATCCGAATTTGATTTGTTTTTTTTTTTTTTTTTGTTAAAACTGAACATCAAAAAAGAGAAAGGAAGAAGAAGAGAAGAAGTTGGAGAAGAAAATTTAAAAGAACAAAGGAATTTGAATAAGACATGAAGGAAAAATGTAGAACAAAGGAAGGAAATCACAAAGTTGAACAAAAGAGGAAGAGGAAGAGGAAGAAGAGAGGGTAAACTTGGAAAATTGAAAGATTATATGAATTATTTTAAGAAAAATGCTAAAAGTTGCTACCCAAAAATTCCCATAATGCCCATTAATAAAGAAACTATAACTTTTAAGATATCAACCTAAAAATGTTAACAACAAAACAATGAAACCATTGTCCATTGACTAATTTGTTCAAAAATTCCCATTAATAAAGGAACTATAACTTTTAAAAATTGATTGCAATGAAATCAGCGAATTCATAGAGATTTACATTATTTTTCAAAATTTGAAAAGTAAATAAGGATTTTTTTTTTCCTTTATAAAAGTAAACTAAATAATCCTTTAAAAATCTAAATTAGTAATTTACTAGTTATTTTGAAATATTTTAGTATAAACCATTATCTTTTAAAGTATTTATTCAATTAAAATTTATCTATTAATTTTTTTTTTTTTTTATGCACTAAGAGGAATAATCAATCAACATAATGTTGATCATGAAAGTTTGTCTATTTGTTGAAGTATTCATTAATTAATGCATCATAATTGTACAAAATTTATGAAATTAAACTCATAAAAAATAATATGACATTTAACTAAAATTTTAGATGAAAAAAATAATATTTAAATAAAATATTAGTTCATAACATTGGTAGGCTCAAATATCGAAATAAAATAAACTAGTAACAAAACTTTTCTTTTCTTTTCTTTTTTAAAGTAGTTATATTGATTTCATTTTCATTTATAAACACTTTTAAATACAATAAAAATACCGAATAAATTGATGATATTTTGGTTATATTGATCGGTGATAATTGAAATTTTTGGAGATCTAATTTAATACAAGCATGGAGAAATTTTTCTCCACTCTCTTCTTCATTATACTCCTAAACAGGATTCCACACCTTCTTTTGAGAATTGACATCTCTAAACCTGGGTTGAGTTGGATTCTCGAGTTGGGTTGATATCTTTTTTACTCTCCGAATAAAACATTTTAAAAGTGAATGGTATCCCTAAATTAGATATCAATTCTTAGCACCTTCATCACTCTCCCTTCTGTATTCGTCTTCAATCTCGCTTGAGTGTTTTGATCTCCAACAATAAAATTGATCCTTTCTTTAGAGTGGGATTGCAAGTCCAGTAATTTAGAATAATTCCAGAGTATGGAAAATTTTCATATACCATTAATTTAAAAATCTTGGTTAAATTAAGGGTGTACATGGGTTGGGTTGGGTTGAGGGAGGTCTTCAACCCAACCCAAATTTTTGGTTGGTTGGTCATTTTTCAACCCAACCTAACTTTATATTTTTGAATTGGGTTGGGTCATCGAGTTCATCAATACATTACATATCTTTTATCAAATTAGTCATACACTATACATAAATAAAATACAATCAAAAGTAACACACCATTAATCTTACAATCATAGTTAAGATCTCAACTATATAACATAAAACAAATAGATAATTAAAACAACAAAAACATATGACATAATTCGAAATTGGATAATTAAAATCAACAAAAATATATAACATAATTTGACTATATATTTTTATCATGATATATAGATTATAACTACTTAAAAAATATTAAAGAATTTCATAAAATAAAAAGTTAATAATTAAATAAAATAAATATGTGCATATATAATTATGTTATAAAAAAAATTAATTAAATAATTAATTTACGTTAGTTGGGTTAATTTTAAGTTAACTCTTGACCTAATTCAATCCAAATTTGTAATTAACCCAATCTAATTCGTCAATTTAAGTTGAGTTGGTTGGCATTATTCGAATTGTCATGTTGTTTGTACTTGTACAGTGTAATAAATATAAAAGTAGTCATTTTTTCCAATTCGTTTTGGTGAAAGGTTTGAGAAATAGAAACTTCAAAACGCTGCGTTTGGTTGACAGTGGCTTTATGGTATTGGTTGAGGAAAACGTAAAAAGACGGATTAGGGTAGGTGTATCAGGTGGGGACCCGGGGGTAGGTGAGGACATTTTAGTCATTTCAGTTCACCAACCTCTTTTTAACAACTGTCCTTCCTACTCTTCTGGGATTCATTTTCTCATTCTCCTTTTCTTCTCTTTTTTAGCTCACTTCACCAAATTGTTTTGGATCTTCCAATTTTATTTTATTTAAATAAATCATTTTTCCTTGTTTCTTTTCAATGTTTAGAAAAATATTAAATCTGTGTTTAGGCTTTTCAAAATTCAATAAGATTCCAACCATTTTTTTAAAAAAAAAAAAAATCAAGAATCAAACCGGAAACACTTTTTTGTTGAGAAAACTTCAACTACCAAGACATGATCTGATTTAGGTCTTTCCAGAAATTAAATCTATAAATATTACTTTTGTTTATGATTTTTTATCATCTTATTTGTACCTATGTTTTCAAAAATCAAATTAATTCTAAAAACTAAAAGAAGTTTCATACAAATTTGTTTTTGTTTTTAGGTTTGGCTGAAAATTCAAAGAGGATGAAAGTCAAATTTAAATCTTTGAAATAAAATAAAATATTTTATCATATTTTTCTAATTTAACAATAATTAATGGGTGAACAATTTAAAATGATGGATACTTCAAATTACTATTTGTTGAAAATATTTTGGTTAGTACCAATCAAGATTGGTGGAGTTCTATGTAGTTCATTCATAGGCTTTACAATAGGCAAAATTTTGTGGAACCAAAATACCAACTTGAAAGTGAAATATGGAAATACCAAAAAAAGACAATGTATAATAATATTTACATTTGGGGGTTGGTGCTGTGTCACTAACCCACTAACCTCCATGTATGAGATTTTTCTTTCTTTTTAAATGTAATATTTGTTACTTTGACTTTTTTAACATGTTGCTCATTTAATTTTCTATATTTATATTCATGTCCAAGTAATGTCAATACTAAAATGACTAAATTTAAATAAAACAATCCCATGATGTAATGATTTTAGAAGGAATCATGGGATTATACCATTTTTTTAAATTTATTTTAAGTATAGTTTTTGTTATTAAAAACACAAGAATAGGGATGCTTAGTTATGGATTTCAAAAATAAAATATACATTAAAAAAATAAAGTTTTGTCATTCCTCGTATACAAGTACTTTATTTTTGCCATGTGTTTAATAGAAGGTATAGACTTTGCATTCAATTCATAACAAGTTAATATATATATATATATATATATATCCACTTTTTAAAGTTAAATCAAACAAACAGAGAATTAAAAATTTTAAAACATCATCTAAAATGTGTTTAATAAATATGAATTAAAATATGGTTGAAACTTGATAGTAATATAAATTCAAAAATAAAATTTATAACACATTTTTTAAAAGAAATTTATAACTCATTTTCAAAGGGTGGAAGATTTATTAATTGATAGATTATTGAGAATAAAAATGTTAAAGAAGGGAAAACTCTATTGGAGTATAGAGAGATTTCATTATAAAGAAGGAGAATATGGTGGACGTTATCTGCCACACATAGAAATAAGACAATATGTAGATATAAATATTCTTTTTTGAACCAATAGATATAAATATTCTAAACCTAATAATCAATGAAATTTACATTAATGCCTACAAGAGATATTAGTGTACGCATAATGACTAAGATGTCATGCTTTTGGATTCCCACCCCAATGATTATAATCTAAAATTAAAAAAAAAAAATTACATTAATGACCGTTAAATTAAAAAACCACCATTAACCCTAATACTCCAACATTAATTGACACATTTTTGTATTTGGACATTATTTACACTCCTAAATTTAATAATAAATTGACTCGTGATATTATTGGATAGACTAATTCTAACTTTTGCTTATATGTTTGGCATATTAATCCACATGTTTGGATGGTGGATTATTTATTGTTAGACGTGGTTCATTATAGTTCAATAAGCATTTATATTATTTAATTTAATATTGTGAGCATCATTAATTCAAAAATATATATTTGAGTTCATAAGAGTAGATTTTTAACGACATTTTGTACAATTTAGTAACTTGAAGTTATAACTTCAAATCTTTCTTCCTTCAATATTGTTGTATTAATATATATAAGGTGAAATATATATATTTTTTATTTCTATTAATCGTTTCAGAAATAACCGTAATAAATCGAGATCTATATAGTTTTGGGCCATTTCACATTTGAATCGAGTCAAGTGGACAGAAGCATAAAGTCGAATTTTGTAATTAATGGATTTTCTTTTTCTTTTTTGCAAAAGGTAATTACTGGTTTGAGCTGGGATGCACGTCGGTTGAGTTTTTTTTTTCTTCATATTTTTAATTATTAGAATTAGTTTACTTTTTATACAAAATTCTGCTGAGAGGAGATCTGGATCTTGCTCATCTTTTTCTTAAATAATTTATTCTTTATCGCTCTCTCTTGTCGAATTATTTGCAATAATTTTCTGGTAAAAAAACGACAACAATAAATTACAGAGATTATCTCTCTTTTTCTTTTTTTTAAGAAGAGAGATTATCTCTCTTTTATATTTATATAATTTTTTAACGTTTTTATTATAAAACTTACTTTAGTAAATTGTGGGCTGAATTTATGTTTTGCTTCATAATGTTTAGGTTTTTTTTATAGTTCTAAAAAATATTTAAAACAATAGTTTCTAGTACTTCAAAAAAATCAAAAAGATTAGTAGCAAATTAATTTCATTATTTTGTGGTAATTTAGTTCAACACCACAATATTTAATTTTCATTTATTTGAGAATGGTGGTAGTAAAATTTGTGATCCACCTCCACCAATGTATACTGAAAAAGGTACTTAATTTTAATTTAAAGTTGAATGACAACTTAGGTTTTTTGTTTTTGTTTTTTTTGAAAATATAATTCATTAATATAATCTATAAATACTACTAAAACTAATAGATTCAATTAATTTTTTTTTATGTCTTTCTAAACATATTATCCTGATTAGATCTTTTTCGTACTTTCATTTTGATCCAACTTTCAAATCTTTAATTTTGATATGAAGTTTACTAAAAACTGTCTCTAGAGGTTTTTTTTTTAATTATTATTATTTTTTAATAATGGCTATGGGAAATAAAATAATAATAAAAGAAGCTGAATGGTTCATAGTTGGTTTTTTTACTATTACTTTTTTGCCAGCTAATCAAATTGCTATTTTTAAGAGTTGTAACTTTTTTTTTCGGAGACTATTTTAAAGTTTTTTTTTTTTTTTTTGTTGCAGAATATATAAACTAATATTAAAATTTTAAAAATTCAAAAACTAAAATAAAATAAATTTAAAAGCCTAGATACCAACAAAAGTTTTTTAAAAGTTCACTAATAAATATAAAATAAATATGAAAATTTTGAAATCACAGTAGTATTTTAACCTGAAATGTATATTTCAATTTATTTATTTATTTGAAAAGTATATTTCGGTCCTTAATATCCATTTATTTTATTTTTTCCCCTAACACTTGTATATGTTTTCAAATTATTTCCCGTGTTGGGAATGAATGGCTGTGGGTCCAGGCGGCGATGATATGATGGACGGTTGAGATGGAGTGTGTATTTTGTTTTTCCTAAATGGGCTCATGTCGGAGATCTGACACGTGATAGGAATTTAACTTCCCTGTATCCGAGCCTACAATAGCTGAAATTGAATCGAGTTCTTTATTATTATTTAGAGGAAAAAATTTCGAGCCTTAAGAGGTAATTGGATATTTTGATGAAAAAGATATTTTGAGTAATTAAAAATTGATAGTCATAGTAAAAAATTTGATTGGATGTGATTTTTTTTAAGAAAAGTTAGAGTTAAAAGTTTATTTGGATATAGATTTAAAATGAATAATTATTTTGAATAGTTAAAAAAATAATGATTAAAAATGATTGGTTGAAAATGAATTGCTTTGAATAATTAGAAATGAGAGATTATAAATTAGAAGTTATTTTGAATATTTATAAATTAATTGTTAAAAATAAATAGTTAGGAATGATGATTTATTTTGAACAGTAGAAATGGTAAAAATAAAAAGTTATCTTGAATAGTTACGACAACTCGTTTGAATATAATTTTGCAGAAAATCACGTTAGCTTCTCAATTCATAATAATGATAAAAGAAAAAAAAAAGTTGTGGATGTGTATCAATTTTTATCTCATTACATTCACTTGTTTACCCATTAATATAAGAGAAATGTTTGCATGCTGCCTGCAGCGATCATGCGGCAAAATATGACCCATTGATTTTGTTTTTAATTTGGATAACTTTTTTTTTGAAAAAGAAGAAAAAATTAATAGACATGATTATGCCACATAAGTGACTGTGCCTAAACAACATGCAAACATTTCTCTTAATATAATATTATTCATTTTAAGTATAAATTTCCTTAATTTTATTTTTAGTATTTCATATCCAATAGAGATGTTAGTATTATCTTTATTCATATTAGTGTCAATTATATTGCACGTTGAACTAAATAATTGATGCAATCATAATCTTAGAATTTAAAAATACATTACAATTTTCACATTTTTAAAAAGTACTAACAAAATGCTAATAAATTTTGATTTGAGATATGGTAGAACATTTAATGAAATATAAGATATATGAATGGTGTAAAATTATGAATATTTACTCCGAGACAAGTTTTTTTAAGGTATATATGACATCATTCGTGCCATAATTTTTTTTTTAAATATTGTTCAAACAATTTATTATTATTATTATTATTATTTTCGCTTAAGTATGTAACACAAATAAAGAAAAGATACATATGGTATTATACTTGAACTTATGACTCATCCATTTTATGATTCATGTTCCTTGTGGATATGTTTTTTATTGTTAAGCAAATCCCCAAATTCTAAATCTAAACAATAATTAAGAGAGAGCTTACTTTATTGTTCAGAACGTGAGTTGATCAATATAGATCAATCTCATTCATAATTATCATTGATGAATATCAAGAACTCTCAAATTTGGTGATTAAGGTTTCTCTCAAAGGTTTAAGGAGATCCATAAAACTTTATATATAGCTCTATTCACACACCCAATTAGTTAACCTAACCCCAAGTTCATTAAATTCACCAAATGGGTTCAATACAATTGATCTGTAATTCATATTTTACATCATTCTCACCAACATTACATACATACACATATAAACATAAATATGTATATCATGGATAATTTTTATTGTGAATGGATAATTTTAATTGTGAAAGATCGATCATTAATAAGAACTATTATTATTATATTATATTATAACGTTTTCTACCAGCATAGTAAAAATATGTCATTAAAATATTACTTTTTTAGTAGATGTGAGGGGTGATTCCCAAAGTGGACAATATCATATCAATGTGGAGGTTTGTAAATGTTCGTTGTCCCTAACAAGTGGTATCAGAGCTAAGACTCTTGACTTAGCGATGTGGGTGAAGACTCCCGATGTAGATCAAAGGAGGAGCGAGCCTCGTATGGCTTGATGTACTTTGTTCGAGGGGAAGTCTCCTCGATATAGACAAAGTCGATAAGGTTCGAAATATTTGAAATGTACTTTATTTGAGGAGAGGATTGTTGAGCAAACAAAATTGTCCCACATCACTAAAATAAGGGAAAGATCTTGTGTATATAAAGAGGGGATAACACCTCCATTGATATGAGACTTTTTGGGAGATGCTAAAAAACAAAGTCATGAGAAATGATTCTCAAAATGGACAATATCATATCAATGTGGAAGGTTTGTGGATGTTTGTTGTCCCTAATAGTTTTGATACCCACAATCAAATTAATTAGTTCTCGGCAAGGCCTATCTATCTTTAAAAAAGGAGAAAAAAGGTTCTAACCCTCGTAAAAATTATGTTTAAATTACACCATCATAGTTATGGGCGGATGAATTTGAGGGCCAAAAGTTATCGAATAAACTAGTGTCGATTATCATTCATTTGCGCGCTAAATATAAATAGAGCTGAGTTACTAGCTCAGCTCATCAGACAAGGCTAGTGCTCCAAGATTAGAAAGGACGTTTTAAATAGGGAAATTGTATTGTATATGCTATTCTCATAAAATAATTACAAGTGTTTCCATCTATAGTCGTTTTATTAATATAATATTATAAAATAGTATTATTAATACCATTTGACTATAATTTTTATTTTTTTAAAGTGACTATATTTATAATTATTTTTTATATTTGACTAATCTTGCAAGTTCTCCTTCTAAATATTGTGGGTGGAGATCGGGGTTTTAGGAACTTGTCTCTCATGTCCTTGGAGGGAATGGCCATTAAAAAAGGGCTTAAACATATCTTTGAATCTAAACAATTCCCCTAATTTTAGTTGATTCTTTGATGTTTTAGAAGTAATAAATTCTATTCATGGTAATTCTCCAAATCATAGGGCTGGTCATAGGGACCAAGGGGTGCCTACTGTCCCTACCCCCTCCCATTTTAAGAATTTAGATATATTTTACATGTATAAATAGGTTTAAATTACATTGAATATAATTTTTTTTTACCATAGGTGGCCTCCCAATTTTTTTTAGCGTTCTTTAATAAATAAAACTATCATTATTGAGATTTTCACTCCCCAGTTAATACTACCTTTTTTATAAATAAAACTATCATTATTGTGATTTTCACACAAGTTTTGTCTTTTCAATTTTTGCTTGTTGACTTTAATGGAGCTGGTCGGAACAGTTACAAATATATAGAAAAAAAAAGCATATGTGTTTGTTCAAATAGATTATTTTAATTCTTTTTATAAGACGTGTTATTCTCTTCTATGGAGGGAAGCATTGATTCTCGAAGGAGAAGTCTCCCCCTATTGTATGTTCTATTGTTAAGAAATGGTGGTTGATATATGAATTTATTTATTTATTTATTTTTTTTTAAATCTAGTTTTGTTCAACTTACCTAGAACCAACAAAATGTACATAATGAATATTACTACTTTCAAATAATATAAAAATCGAACTCATAACTGGAATGTTTGAATTAGATTACCACCAAACTACTAAGCGACCAATCATTTTGGTCGTAGACCATAATTTTTATTATTTAAGAAATAAACTAAGCTAGTAATAGTTAGTAAAACGTGATGCACATGGAAAAAAATTGTTTTATTTTGCAATATAAAAAACAAAGCTGCATGTATTTGTGAAATAAGTAGAAATTTTAAGGCAAATTAAGACTTCATTTTTATTTAATTCAACATTATCGGACTTGAATTTATATTCCTTTATTCACTAGCTTATACATAATGTCATAGGAACCTACTCAATTTTATGACAAAATTGTATACTATTATGATCATTTAGGCTCGTGAAATGGATTTACTACAATAATTTAAATGACCAGAAAATTACAGAACCCACCTTCAATTTTGGTAAAACTAAAAAAAGCTGAGGAAATAGTGTACTTTAGAATTGACCAATAAATAAAGTGAATGTTTTATTAAAATTAAATTTTAATTTGAAATTTAAGTTGGTGCACGCTTGTTTCTGTTAGGTTATTTGTATATCCAAAATTTCAACATGCTCCAAATACCAATTTTTAGACTCTAATTCGTGATCGTGAAATTGAAATGGATTAACACAAAACAAGATAATCAACTGCGTCCGACCTATTCGGTTGTATTAGAACAATTCAATCCAACTCAATTCATATTTTTGAGTGAGTGAATTGTCAAATTATGTTTATCTCATATTTTATCTTTAAGACCCGGCTCATAACTCATGAATATATATATATAGAATAAAGATAAATTTCATGTACTAGATTCAAATCTAAGATGTTCGGTTCTATTGTTAGTACAACATTTTCTACCAACATAGTCAATATTTATTTTGTTAATTAATCTTCACATATATAACTCAAGAACCATGTTATTTGAGTAGTTCGCGATTATCAATTTATTTGTATACCCCTCATTTTTAACACCCCTAATTGATTAGGTTGATGAGATAAAACAATTGGGAATTTAAAACGGTAAAAACTAAATTTAAAAATCCAAAGTTGTTTTTTTCTTCCGATCATTATGAGAAATACTTAATTAATCTATATATTCGAGTTTTTTTTTCTTTCTTAAATGGTATAAATTTGAGATCTAACTTCAATTTCATCTACATGTTTTAAAATTTAACATTTTTAGTTCAACATATCAACAATACAAAATTTTAGTCTTGATATACTTTTTTAGTTTAATTTTATATTTATTTTTTAAAAAAATTAAATTTACATGAAAACTACTTCATTAATATATTAAAATTAAAAATGAAATTAATAATTATTTTAGACAATAATATTAGGGATAACTAATAATTTTATTATGTTATTGACTAAAAATTAATATTATTAAAAGTCAAGATAAAAATGTTTAATTTTATAACTTAAATACCAAACAGAAATTAGATCTGAAATCAAAATCAAAAGCGGAAAAATATATTTTTCCCTAATTAATTGTTTTATTTTCACTTTCAATTGCAGATCTACCAACCTTACCATAAAAACGGCACAACCGGACCCCGAACCCGGTTATATAATTCAGACCGGGTAAAAAAAATCCCTAATCTGAAAATTCAAACTCCCAAATCTGAACCGCTGGTTAGGCTATTTAATGGGCTTCAATTAGCTCTTATCTTCGTCGCTCACATTTCTCTCTAGTTTCTGCAATCTTCTTCTTCGTCTCGCAGAAACCAGAGATTTCTGTGTTCTTTCCTTCCCCAAATCTCTCACAATGTCTCTCATCGTCGAGAAGACCGCCGGCGGCCGCGAGTACAAGGTCAAGGACATGTCTCAGGCCGACTTCGGTCGCCTCGAAATCGAGCTCGCCGAGGTCGAAATGCCCGGCCTCATGGCCTGCCGTACTGAATTCGGCCCTTCCCAGCCATTCAAGGGAGCTCGCATCACCGGCTCCCTCCACATGACCATCCAAACCGCCGTCCTCATCGAAACCCTAACCAAGCTCGGCGCCGAGGTCCGTTGGTGCTCCTGCAACATTTTCTCCACTCAGGACCACGCCGCCGCAGCGATCGCTCGCGACAGCGCCGCTGTGTTCGCCTGGAAGGGAGAGACTCTTCAGGAGTACTGGTGGTGCACCGAGCGCGCCTTGGACTGGGGCCCTGGCGGTGGTCCGGATCTGATTGTTGACGATGGCGGTGATGCGACTCTGTTGATTCACGAGGGAGTTAAGGCGGAGGAGATCTATGAGAAGACTGGTGCTCTTCCTGATCCTTCTTCTACTGATAACGCCGAGTTTCAGATCGTGTTGACGATTATTAGAGATGGACTTAAATCTGACCCTAAGAGGTACCACAAGATGAAGGAGAGATTGGTTGGTGTTTCGGAAGAGACCACCACTGGTGTTAAGAGGCTTTACCAGATGGAGTCCAGTGGAACCTTGTTGTTCCCTGCCATTAATGTCAATGACTCTGTTACCAAGAGCAAGGTACTCTTTCTGCTGCTTTTGTTTTAGATCTCAGTTTCTGTTTGGTTTTGTATATCTGTGTTGTTGTAGATCTGATTTCTGTTTGATTTTGCATTCCTGTGTTGCTGTAGATCTGGTTTCTATTTGATTTTACATTCCTATTTTTCTGTAGATCTGGTTTCTGTGTTTTCAGATCTGGATTTGTGGTGTTTGAACTTAAACTTCGTTAGCACAATGTCTTGGATTTGTGGTGTTTGAACTTAAACTTCGTTAGCACAATGTCTTGGATTTGCGTCTGAATCTTACAATTGCATGAGTGTTGTTCGTCTTTATGCTGGACTAAACCTGACTGTTGTTGGACTTCATTGTTGTTGATCATTGTTCTTTTTTCCGTTTTCAATTTCAGTTGCCCTGTTTTTCGCAGTTGATTTTCAGTCGAACATTTGCTTGATTAGATTTAAAATATGGATCTATCATCTGCCAAATGTGCCAATCTTATTGTTGCATTGTCAATTTTGAGCTTCACTCAATGTTTTGGTTCTGATTTGATTGTTTCTGATTGCTTACAGTTTGACAACTTGTATGGATGCCGACACTCTCTCCCTGATGGTTTGATGAGAGCTACCGATGTCATGATTGCCGGCAAGGTCGCCGTTGTGTGCGGTTATGGAGATGTCGGAAAGGGTTGTGCAGCTGCCCTCAAGCAGGCTGGAGCTCGCGTGATTGTGACCGAGATTGATCCAATTTGTGCTCTCCAAGCTCTTATGGAAGGTCTTCAAGTCCTCCCCTTGGAAGATGTTGTCTCTGATGTCGATATTGTAGTCACCACCACCGGTAACAAGGACATCATCATGGTCGACCACATGAGGAAGATGAAGAACAATGCCATTGTCTGCAACATCGGTCACTTCGACAATGAGATCGACATGCTCGGTCTCGAGAACTACCCTGGCGTGAAGCGTATCACCATCAAGCCCCAAACAGACAGGTGGGTCTTCCCCGAAACCAACACTGGCATCATTGTGTTGGCGGAAGGGCGACTCATGAACTTGGGTTGTGCCACTGGACACCCCAGCTTTGTGATGTCCTGCTCATTCACAAACCAAGTGATTGCACAGCTCGAGCTCTGGAACGAGAGAACATCTGGGAAGTACGAGAAGAAGGTGTACGTGTTGCCGAAGCACCTCGACGAGAAGGTGGCGGCACTTCACCTGGGCAAACTGGGTGCCAAGCTCACCAAGCTGTCCAAGGACCAAGCTGACTACATCAATGTGCCAGTTGAGGGACCATACAAGCCAATTCACTACAGGTACTGAAGAGGAGAATTGTGGATGCTTGTTTTTCACAATTTAACTGATTTGTGATAGGAAAATTTTAAGGGTTTTTTTTTTTTGTTGAAGTGTTTAGGGTTAGTGGTTTGAAGGAGGAAAGGGGTCTCTGTTGAAGAAAGACCCCTACGGTTAAATAAGGATGGTTGGGTCTGGTTGTGTCAAAAATATTATTTTGTTTTTGTTGCAGTTTTATTATTATTTTTATTTTTGCTGAATCCGTGTTATCGTTTCTTTTTTATGAGAAAATTGAAAGCGGAAAGAAATTGTGCTGCCTTTGTTTTGTTTTTGTTTTGTTTTGACGTCTTTTTTAATCTGAATACGTGGATTATTTTTGTTCGTCCTCTTTATTTGTATAGCTTAATTTTGAACAATTTATTTTACATCGAGATTATTTGCGATCGGGACGTGTCAATCACTTCTTTTAAATAAATAAATAAATAAATTATATGAAATTTGAGGTAGATAGCAATCCATTTTAATTTTAATAATTTTTAATAATATTTTGTACAAAACTAAATTACTTGATTTATTTGATTGAATGTTAGATATCAATTTAAATTATTTCCGTTATATTTAATTTTTTTTTACCAAAATTTTGATATTTATCAATTTTTTTCCTCCTAAAAAATCATATATATATATATATATATTTATATTACTTCTTTTTTCACCCAAAATTTTATATATATATATATATAACACAATTAGTTTTTCTCTAAAAAAGAAAAAAAATCATGATTAGGTATGATGTTGCTAATTAATTAACTTATACTGATCATCTACTTAAAATTTTTAAATTAAGAAAGTTGTAAATGACCTGAAGTTTATTTAAAGAATTTTAATTAAAAAATCTATAAATAGTGGTGTTTATTTTGAAAGTCAAACGATTATTAAGTTCAATTTGAAGATGATTTAGTTTTGGATAATTGTAATGAATGACTATAATTCCAAAAATAATTTAGCTAAATATTTTTACATTACTTTTTATTCATAATATTTTTACATTTAAAATTGAAGGCTACAACGAATTTATAGTTGAAGTAATGTAAATGCTCTATTCAATAATTGAATACTCAACATTTACATCCAACAAATTTAGATATTAATTAATCCTTGAAATTCGGCTTTGATTTTAGGATAAATCTCCCCCCAACAACTTTGTCTAATTTCACAATTCATAAAAAAATAATATACTAATGCTGTTGAACTATTACTTAGTTGGCACAAATGATTTAGTTTTTGAAATTCAATAAAATTATCTAAAACTAAATATCATATTCATACCTACTCCAATTTAGTATTAGAGTTTTTTTTTTTTTTTTTTTTTTTTTTTAAATAATTATTGAGAATAATTCATTTGACCGATTTGATATTGAGATTTTTAATGAAAAAATTCATTTTAAAAAAATCAGAATTCAAATTCATAAAAAATAACAAATAATGGATCTTAAGAGCATAATGGTCAAGAGGATCTTAAGAGTTAAAAAGTGATGAATTTAATATATCGTGACCACCTACTTAAAAAGGTGTGAACACGGCCAGACATCTTAGGTAATAATGAGTTGGTAGCCAAATACTAATTTTAGGGATGAACTCGTGGCCATGATATTGAATTGAATTTCCACCAAATAATGAAATTATCAGACCACCAACCCTTTCGGTTATAATGTGATTTATTAGTACTTAATATGTGTTCTTGAACATTGAACTTACCAAATTTAATTAATCCTGGCAACAAAAATAAATATTTTCAATCATAATTCTCAAATTTATTGAAATTTTATAATAGCCAAAATATTAGAGATGTGTGATACCCAACATAGATTTAATTGTATTAAAAAAATAAATCACTAAAAAAACTGAGTTTTTTTAGTGGTTTATTATTATTATTATTATTATTATTATTTATTTTATTATCTTTTTTGGGAAATAAACAAAATTTTCCTTTAATTTAATTAAATTTTTTTATAAATAAAAAATCTTATTAACTCCTTTCGTATTTTATTTACTTTATCTTTTTAGGAAATAAAAAGTATTTTTTTTACATTAAACATGTTTTTTTTTTCTTAAAGACTTTAATCAATATTTAAAAAAAAAAAACTGAACGTTTTAGTCTTTAAATCATTTAGGGTGTTTTAGGGAGATTAAATGAGAAGAATGATGACCGCAAGAATTATTCTTACTATAATTTTTTTTTTTGATATTCGTGACGGTCCGTGCCAATTTGTTTGTACTTCGACTAATGTCACGGGACATACTATCTAATTCTACAATATTTGAATACTTTTTTTTTTTCTCTTCATAACTACTTTTTATTTATATTAAATTCACTATTTTATTTTCTCCATAATTATTATTTTCATCCCAAATACATATAATAATTCTCTCTATAATAATTTTATTCACTTCAAATAGAAATAATCTTTGTTCTCCGTAATCATCTCCCTTCCTATTTACTTCATAATTCTCATTTTCTCATAATTTGCTCAAAACACACCTTTACAAATTTTATAATTAATTTTTGTTAGAATTGTGATATGGTTTAACAAAATATAATTAATTCTCAAATGATAAAACAATTTTAAATATCACACAACTTTATTAGAAATGAAGGATAACATCTTTTTTTTTTTTCAGTTTATTAACATTATTGTGGTGGATTCAAACCTCACTTTTGGTGTACCAAAAAAACCTCACTTTTGTTTTGTTTTTAATACTTTAGTTAATTTGTTTATGGAAATGAAATGCAAGTCTTTATTGATTGTTTTCGGTGAACAATTTTTCTTTCTTTTTTCTTTTTCTTTTTCTGAAGAAAAAAGAGTTTGTTACCTTTTTATTATTATGATGGAAAAATATACAAACCGCCCCTAAACTATGAAATTTGATAAATGTTGCAATCTACTTAGAAACTTAAATTTTAATATAATAATGATAATTGAAGGGTACCATTGTCATATTAAAAAAAGTTTTTTAGTCTATTAACAAAACATAAAAGTTCTTCAATGGATGTGGAATTTGGGGTACATGGTTAGAGACGTGGTTACCTCCACATCCATTGCTGAAAATTATCTGTAAATGGAACCATGGAGAGATGAGAAGGAAATATAAATGCCCAAATTTAATTTGAAGCAACTTGGAGCTGGAAATTCCCACTTTTGTGGACTTGTTAATTCCCACTAATCTACTCCAATGTTGGATGTAGGATTAGGATTTGGAGTACATGGTTCTTAATTTGAATTGGTTTCTCATATTTTGTGAATTTGTTACCTTATACCTTTTGCCTATTTACAGTAATATTGAGAGTTCCCCAATTCAAGAAATAAAGCAAATGGTAAATATTTCTAAAATCAAAACTAAACCACCAAATGGTATATATATTGTTAAGAAGATGAAATTCTAAACAAGCTTTTATAACCAAACAAGCTATTATAGAGGAACTTTTACAACTTCTCTTCAAACAATTACAACTAAACAGTTATTGTAATCACTCATTTCTAACAACTCAAAATAATCATTCATTTCTAACCAATATATTCTAATTATTAATGTGTAATCAGTCATTTTTAACTACTCATTTATAACCCTTCAAACTAATCACTCATTTTTCATACGCATCCAAACGAGCAATGGACTACAATTCATCTACAAAAATCATCATCAAAACGAATTATTAACGACAACCTCTCTACAAATAACCGTATTCAAACAAGCTATTAATAAAATTTAACTTTCTTTTCACTCAAACTAACTCATCATTTATAATCACTCAAAATAATCATTCTATTATTTCATATCCAAATACCTCCAAAAAAAAAAAAAAAAAATTCCAATCAGGTATTTGTTTGCCCTTCCAGTTCCAACTCTCACCCAGTTTTAAACTCTTAACTTCAAATCCCTCTAAACACCTCTAAACCTATCATCTTTTCCTAAATTATTTTTTTAGTACAAATTGGGAGAGAGTGACCACAAACCCTACATAAAAAAATATTAATGCTCTCAATTAAATAAGAGTCAAATACCGATTTTCAAGATCGATCTCGTGACCGTAGTGTTGAACGGGAATACTACCAAACAATAAAATCAACGCGCCATCAACCCTTTCGATATCTTCCCCTAAACCCTAATACACCACAAGCGTACGCTTTTTAAATTATTTGTGATTTGTAATATACAAAATGTATGAATTAAAAACCAAGTTAATTTATTTGATGTATGAATTAAAAACCAAATTAATTTATTTGATTGTTGTAATCCAATTTAATTCTGAAGTCAGGATTCGATCTTGAAAATCGGTATTTAATTCTCATATCATTTAAGAGTACTTGTACCCTCAATGTACAATTTGTGGTCCATTGCCTCAATTTCAAAAACAAAAATCAAATTAGTTTCGGTTTTATTCAATAACCATTTTTTTTCATTTTAGTTTTTTGTTTAAAAAATTAGATCTAAAAATATTACTTTTGTTTTTTTTAAATCCTAAAAATACTACTTTTACTTATTAATTTCTTAATATGTTATCTATGATTTAATGTGTTTTTATCATTATTTAATAATAA
>JBBMKA010000020.1:5532381-5557781 GCA_037833695.1 Sechiopsis laciniata | reverse complement strand
AAAAAAAAAAAAAAAAAAAAAAAAAAAAAAAAAAAAAAAAAAAAATATATATATATATATATATATATATATATTTTGTCTGTTAAAATATGTAATATTTTGGTGCTAACTAAGAAGTTAGTAGTTAGAAGTTCATTTCATTACTGTGATATCATTTCATGTATCTCAATCTTTGTATTTTTTTTGTTAATATAATGAGAAATTGAAGTTTTAAAACAACTATTTTTTATTTTTTATTTTTGAGTAAAAGTTGGAGAGGAGACTACTAACTCTACATAGATGACAGTACTACTTTTAAATAAATGCGGGTAAAATACCTATTTTTAGGATCGAACTCGTAACGTGGTGTTAAATTAGATTTTCACCAAACAATAAAACCATCAAATCACCAATTCTTTTGGTAAAATTAAAACAATTGTGGATAACGTTCTTGGTAGATAATTACTCTTTATTATTAAATAACTTTAGTGCATACGTGTAATATAGTAATAAAAAATTATGAGTTCAAATTTTTCTACAATCAAATATCGTAGAAAAATTGAGATGGAGTTCCGATGTTGCCGCTGACCCTTCAACTCATTGGAAACTACCACTATGTTGGGTTAGGGTTTGTAAATGATCAGTATAATTTGAAATTCGTATTTGTGTTGTTTCAAAAAAGAAAAAAAGAAAATCGTATTTTTGTTGTTAATTTAGAGCATTGTTAGTAGCAACGATGTAACTTAGCAATCAAAAGTTATTCCTTTTATATCCCTCTCTTTAAAATATTACAAATTTTACCATTCATATTTTAATTAAAATAAATTTAAAAAACAATTCATGCATAACAATTTTTTTTTTTTTTTTTTGACAATTTTGATTATTTTATCTATTAATTTCAAAATTGAGTGCGGTGAGAATTGGATTTCCAATTTTTCCGCCGTTGCCGTCCTCGCTTCCGCCGGTTCGACTCGCCCAAAACTACAACCGGGTCGGGTTTGGGGTTTGTTAATGATGAGTATTGTTAGAAATTCGTATTTGTGCTGTTAATTTAGAGTATTTTGTTTTAGAAATTCATTTGATTTTATAGAGAAATATTTATACAGATTTTCTTTTTGTTAGTTAAAATATATAAGTTTTGTTAGAAGTTTTTTTCATTACTAACATAATTTCATTTATCTCATTTTAATCTTTGTATTTTTTTTTCCGTTGTAGATAATTACTCTTTATCG
This sequence comes from Sechiopsis laciniata, assembly GCA_037833695.1. Taxonomy (NCBI): domain Eukaryota; kingdom Viridiplantae; phylum Streptophyta; class Magnoliopsida; order Cucurbitales; family Cucurbitaceae; genus Sechiopsis; species Sechiopsis laciniata. The sequence goes on along the minus strand of JBBMKA010000020.1, from coordinate 5,556,570 downwards.
TTAAATAACTTTAGTGGCATAAATCTAATTTAATAAAAAAAAAATTTAAGCTCAAATTTTCCCACTATTAAATTTTATACTTTGTTTTTTGGATGGTTTATATATAAGTTTTAGAAGGAAGCTGACAAAAAATTGATATGGACAAAATTAAAATAGATTTTGAAAGTCCATAATGAAAATGATATTTTATTCATTTTTGTGTATTGGTTGATTGAATCTTCTTATATTAGCGGCATTACTTATTCTGTATATGATAAAAATTAAAGTAAAAAGATTTATTATTTTTTTTTTTTTTTGAATATTAGGAAAAAGAGTAAGAGCTGATTAAATGAAATTGAATCTTAGGCCACAAGACCAGATTCATAATCCATGTAACTTGTTAATTAAAAAATGTTATTTTTATTTAATTTATTTATTTGACAATTATTGGGAATAAGAGGTTCAAACCTAAATTTTTTGGTTATTAAACCAAACATCTATGTAATTTAGTTCTTTGTTGGGACTGTACTTAAAGGAAAGTTGATAATGAACTAATCATACAAATCAATTGTATTCTTTATTAAAAGTAATAACTAAAATTACTTGACATATCCACTCAAAGTACTCTAAAATCAAAACAGTATTCCAATCCAAAAGTTTTTATATATGACATTTTTCCACAACTAAATATCTATGAATAAATATTATATATATATATATTACGTTGGTTGAGAGATAAACATTGTTTATCCATATAGCAATTTCTTTAATTTAAAATGTTAATTATAATCATATAAAACAAATTAATTAAAATAAAAATTGAGAATATAAATTAATTTTAGTAAAACAATAACAATCGTTCAACGAGTATCTATAAATCAAGAGTTAAACTCAACTAATTTTTTTAGAAAAGAATGTCATAGTTATTTTTTCTTACATTTTTTATATAATTAATTATTACATTTAATTTTTTACCGTTAACGTACGAGAGTTGAACTGGATTAATTTACTTGTTCCAATCCCAACCTAAATATTACAAAATTGAAAAAAAAAAGTTATTCCCATGTTTTTTTTTTTCATGCCATAATTTAAAATGTTAATTTAAATCATCTAAAATAAAAATTGGTGATATAAAATAATTTTATTAAACAAAAAAAGGAGAAGTCTATACTTGGAATAAATTTGCATATCTTTTTACTACACAATACGCATTAATGTAATAAAATTCGCAAAATCATTACACAAACGCCCCTAACGACTACTTTCCAAAACTAAATTAATTTTCTTTATAAAATAAAAAATCACCTTCGTCTTCCTCAAACACAAAAAAAAAAAAAAAAAAAAACCAAAGTAAGAAAATTACAGAGCAAAAAAAAAAAAAAAAAAGAGAAACTAGCAATGAAGAAAACCCTAGGTCGACAAAAGATCGAAATCAAGAAACTGGAGAAGAAAAGCAGCAAACAAGTAACGTTCTCGAAGCGCCGCGCCGGACTGTTCAAGAAAGCCGCCGAGCTCTCGGTTTTATGCGGCGCCGAGATCGCCATCCTCGTCTTCTCTCCCAACGACAAGCTCTTCTGCTTCGGCCACCCCGCCGTCGACGTTCTCCTCGAAAAATTCCTCGCCGGAAACCTCTCGACGTCACCGCCTCTACCGCCGCCGCACCCGGCGGAGGCCTACCTTCCGGTGGCGGAGTTCAATCGCAAATTTGCGGAGTCGGCAGCGAAATTGGAGGCGGAGAAGCTGCGCGCGGCGGAGTTCATTGCGGCCGCCGCAGAGGCGAGGAATCGTGGTGGAATGTGGTGGAAGACGGCGGTGGAAGGGATGAGAGTTGCGGAATTGAAGGAGTTTAGATCGGCGTTGATTGATCTGAGAGGGAGAGTGGCGGAGAGGATGGAGAAATTGAGTGCGGTTCCGATGTTGCCGCCGTTACCGCCGCCGCCGCCGTTTTATTTTGCCGGAAACTACCAGCATTGCGGATTAGGGTTTAGTAATGATCAGTATTGTTAGAAATTCGTATTTGTGATTTTTATTTCGTATTCGTATTTGAGGATTAAGAAATATTTAGACAGAAAGAAAAGTGAGGATTTTATTTGTTAGCTAAAATATCATTTTGGTGCTATACTTAGAAGTTTATTCTATTACTGTCATATAATTTCATGTACCTAATTTTAAACTTCGTATTTTTTTTTAAATTGTTTCACAATTTTTTTGGATAACTTTCTTAGTAAATAATTACTTTTTATCCGATCTATAAAAAAAAATGGAAACTACTTTTTACCACTAAAAGTATTTAGAAGTATGATGTAATTTGGTTATAATAAAAGTTAAATTATTTGGTTATAATAAAAGTTAAATTCTTTTCCTATCAAATATGGTTGAATTAATAAAAAAAAAAAAAAAAAAAATCGATTAACATTTTTTTTTTCTTTCAATAGATTTCATCATGTTTATATTTAAGTTTTAAAAGTAAAATGACTAAAATTTGATTTAAGACAAAATTAGAGTACATAATTAAAATGATATTTTATTTATTTTTGTCTGTGGGTTTGATTAAAGCTTGTATTAGTGGCTTTTGTATATGATAGAAAATTAAAGTATAAAGAAAACTTTTTTTTGATTTTTGGCAAAAGTATAAGAATTATAGTTTTATTGGTATTTTGATTTATTAATGACTATGAAATTTGTGATTCCATTCCCTCCTACTTAAGAAAAACCTGTTTTTAAAAAAATAAACAATATAATGAGTCGAGTTTATAGGTACTACTCTTAAATAAATGAGAATCGAATACCAATTTTCAAACTCGTAATCATAAAATTGAATTCAATCAATCAAGATTTGAGCGTCACCAACTCATTTAATTACAAAAACAAATCACTAAAACTTTATTTCAATAAAAATCAATTTTATGCTTTATTACAAAAACAAATAACTAAAACTTCTTTTCAAAAAAAAAACAAACTAAAACTTAATATTGGAAAGTACCATCACATTAAAGTAAAAGAAAAATAGTATTCCAGCCCAAAAGTTTTTATATATGACCTTTTTCCTAAACTAAATATTTATGAATGTTTCTAAGTATTATATCATTTAGGTATATCATCAACTAGTTTTAAAAAATTAGAACTATATTTTTTTAAAAAAAACACCCAAGTATTGAGAAATTAAAACATACATCAAGCTGCCTCACACACCCTTGAAAGTTAAACCAAAATACCAATTGCCTTGCAAATGTCTCATATAGAGATCACATTCACATTTATGTATTTATTACACAAGGTTCAAAGTTTTTTCATCCACTAAAAGAAATATCAAAGCTTTCTTACATGAAGAATAACTCCATTTTCAGGCTCCAAAACCAACTTAAAAGCAGGGGAATGCCTATAAGAAGGAGAAAGAAAGAACTCAAATCTTGACACAATAAGACTCAATATTATTTTCAGCTCTACCATTGCGAAATGTTGCCCGACGCACACATGAGGACCGATCCCAAATGGTACGTACGCCATTGGATTCTTGCAAGCTTCAAGGATGCCATTACTAAACCTTTGTGGATCGAATAAGTGCGCGTTTGGTCCCCATAGATCAGTATCGTGATGTAGCAACGAGATTGGAATTCGAATCAATGTCCCTTTTGGAATCATAATATTTTTTAGTTTTATGTCTTCCAATGCTTCTCTTGTGATAAAAACTCCTGGTGGGTACAATCTAAGTGTCTCTATGATCACCAATGTCAACTACAAGGTAACAAAAAATTAAGATCATAAGAATATCATTTGTTAGACAACTTTATAACGATTTATTTTTCAATTTTTTGTTTCAAAATTTATGTTTGCTTTTACACAATTTTTTATACGATGGTTTTCACTTTCACTGCTCTTAAAGAGTACTTGAATTAATAGTCAAATTTTGAAAACAAAAACAAGCTTTTAAAAACAACCCCATTTGACAAATAATCATTTGGTTTTTAAAAATTGAACTTGTAAACACAATTTTCCTATATAATTTCTCTGGCTCAATCACATACATTTAAAAACATTTTCAAAAGCTAAGTTAAAATTTGAAAACTAAAAAAAAGTTTTTAAAAAACTTGATTTTGTTTTTAAATTTTGGCATAAAATTCAAACGTGTTTTTTTTAAAGGAAAGTGAAAAGCTTGCCAAAGGTTATTAAAAAACACAATTATCAAACATTTTGAATTTTTTAAAAATGGTTAACCAACAGAACCTTAACATTTAAAAAAAGAAGTACTTAGTAGGCCATGAAAGAAAAAAATACCATCTTCATGTTCTTAACAGAATCGGCATCGGGAGGTCCATCTTGAATACATTGAAGCACCTCGGAACGAACACGAGCTTGCCAATCCGGGTATAATGCTAGTAACATCAAGCACCATGATGCTGATGTTGCAGTCGTTTCATGACCAGCAAAGTATATATTTTTGCAGTTATCTATGATGAACTCATCTCGAGATATATTTGACGAATTACTGCCTTTGCCAAGATTTTTCGCACCCTCAATAATTATCTGCAACAAGTCTTGATCATGTGAAGCGCACTCGATTCGTTCGTCTACCACTTTTAGAATTATTGATTTTATTTCCTTCTCCAACTTCCATAATTCTCTATTGTCTTTGGTTGGGAGATACCTACGGATATTTAGGTTAATCCATGAATAGATAAAGGAAATATATATATATATATATATATATATATATATCAAAGTTATATTGCCAAATTAAGCCGGCTTAGCCTAGCACTAATTGACATATGTCTAAGGTAAAGTGAGATTGCAAGTTTGAATCCTTCGTGTTGAAAATGGAGAGACCTCTAGGATAGGTGGTCTAGCTACTCCTGTCATTACCAATATTGATTTTGAGATAAATACTCACACTATCTAATATGATATCATATCCTCATATAGGTAGTTGGTCACTAAGTTTCAATCCAACTAAAGTGGGTAGTTTAGACCCAACCTAAGTCGGTATTTGATCAACAAATTTGAATCTGACCAGAGTGGGTAATAAGATGTTGTTCCAATATGGCACTATTTGAATGAGCATGTTGGAAATACCCACCTCTTATAAAGATATATGAGTTACTCATTTCATAACCAATTAGTTTTGAGATAATGCTCATGCTATCTTATATTTGTAGCAAACTCATAAAACTCAAACAAATATTCGGTCCAATGAATATGAAATTGGGATCCAATTTAAGATTCGTGAACCTAGAAGAGGCACATCTGGAAGATGGAAAAACCTCTAAACAATAAGATAAGGTAGACGTTTGCTCTTATTATTAATTGATTTTGAGATGGATGGATACATGATCTAATACTACAAAAAATGAGGAAGATCTTAGCGTTACGAAATGTAACTTTAGGGATCGATATGAAATCAATAATACAAGGGAGATATATACCATATTGTTAAAATATATGCAAGGTTATCAAATCTAAGGGTCATTTCTCATTAACATTTCATTAAACAAGAAGTTAAGTACCTGAAACCAGGAATTCCAATGGTTTTCTTCGACAAGAGAATTTGAATAGCTCTGACTTTTTGGAACATCTCTTTCCCTTCTGAATAGTTGCTTCCAAAACAAGCCTTCATGAGAATATCGGCCGATAAAGCTCGAAAACAGCTATCGACGTTGATTTCGGATCGTCCTCCATCGTTTTCAACTTTAGCTTCCCATGATGTTAGCATGGACTTCACAGATTCCACCATTAGACCTGTCATGTCCTGCAAATTGAAAAATTTTCATAGTTCATCTTTTTAGTTGAACAATTTAGGCCTCGAATATTATATATGTGTCACTCATGTTAATTGTTTAAAAGTTCATAGACTTATTAGATGCAAAACATAAAAAAGTTCAAAATCTAAGGTTGTACTATCACATTGGATTTTGTTATTATTAGTTATCTTAGACATCTAATAAATAGTGAGTTCCCAAGTTGATTAATTAAAACTATCAATCAGAGTACAACTTTTATTGACATTTTATATAACCTAGTTAATAAGAGGCTACATGTTGGAATCATTCACTCCTTCAAATATTGTTGAATAAAAATAATTAACTAATTGAAACTAAGATTTAAACGCAATTTAATTAACTGAAACTAAGGTAAAAACATAATTATTCGACAATAAAAACAATAACGGACATAAGTACGTACCTATGATCAATAGATCATGAGTTCGAATCTCTCATTCTTAATTGTTGTTGAACTAAAAAAACAAATTATTCAAAGAGACTGTCACAATATTGATGTTTTTTTTTTTTTTTGAGATTACAACAATTGGGGCTGGGGGGATTTGAACCCATAACCAAAGGGTATACACTAATGTTGTTGAGCAATTAGTATCATTGGCAATTTTGATCAATTTTGATAAGCGATTCGAAAATGAGTATACTTCTAATAACTACAAATACAAATTAGAAATGTAACTTTTACTTATATATATATATATAATTATATTGATCTCTAATAATAATAGGAAGGGTTTAGATGAATTGATAATTTTACCTTGACTTTGTCGGGGAAGAATGGAGGAGCAATGGTCTTTCTATTGTGGACCCAAATTGGGCCGCTTGATCCCAAAATGCCACGGCCCAATAAAGGCCCAAATTCATTTGTGAAATGAGCAGGCCGGCCCAAACCTAACGACGTTGAAAGACTAATTTCCTTCACCGTCTCAACCTCCGTTATGCACAGAATCGGAATCGTTCCGCTCGAAAAGGAAAAGTTCGGCCCTGAAATTAGCCAAATTGTTTCAAAACAAAACAAATTTATTATTAATTTTCTCATTTTTTCAGTATTTCATAGCTTTAGATTTTCAAACGAGAGTCGAGTTCAACTAATACAACCGAATAATCAAAAGTTTATAGATTCAAGTCTCTCTTAGAGGTGTACACAAAGAAAACCAATAACTCGAGCAATTCGAACTGTTGAATTCAAATTATAAGAATTGGGTTAGGTTATAGTTTATTTGGATGAGACGGTATTATGATTTTATAATTTTTATAAGGTTGAGTCGGATTTTGAGTTACCAAAATTTGGTCCTTCAACCCAATCCATATTAAAAATACTATTATATGTGTGCAAGGTTAATTTAGCATATTACTAAGAAATATGCTTTTCAAAAAACAAAGAAAAAGAACATGTGCTTAAAAATAAAATAATAATAATAATAATAATAAATTTAAGTATAATATCATAATTTGATTTTTTTTTTTTTTTTTTTCATATTTACCATTTATGAGTTAGAGTTTCAGAGAAGAAATGAGAACAAATGAAACTAATCTTAACTGAAAAAATCCAACTCAATTCAAAATATATGAGTTAAGTTGTTCTAATATATAGGACGAGTTAATACATTGACTAATCCAAAAATTTGAGTTTATAAAAAAAAAAACATCTCTCACACAATTCAAATCCAGCCCAACCATGTACACCTTTAGGGGCTGTTTGTCATATTTAACCAGGATTTAGTTGGAGGATTTATCAATTCCTCCTCGAAAACTTACATTCAAATGAGTTTTATTAACTCTTCCTCCTTTTTACTTTTAAAAATAATTCTTATTTCTAACTATTCATTTTTAATCATTCATTTATAACTACTCAATCATTTCTATCCACCCATTTTTAATCATTTATTTCAAATCAATCAAAATAACTAATTTTTAACCACTCATTTTTAATCATTATTTTTTTAACTACTCATTTTAAATCTACATGCAAACAAGATTTTAATTCTAACTTCTCTACACAAAATCACATCCCAAACGAATTTTTAACTATAACTCTCCATTTTTAACTACTCATAACAATTCTTCAATATAACTTCATAAGCTAAATCTTCTTTAAACAAAGAAACAGTCTCCACTCCTTAATAAGTAATTAAAAAAAATCTCGAAATTTCATTTTTATTTAGAAACATTTAGACAAATTAAAAGGAAAAAAAAAAACAAGTGTTTGGAAATAATATTTAAAATTTAAAAAAACTTTGGCCGAGTTGATCAAAAACAAATTTAAAAAGTAGTTCATGGAGTGAAAGTAATATTACCGTATCGATTCCGCCAATACTTCAAATGCGCTAAAAGATCAGAAGACCAACAATGAGAAATCGAATCGTCTTCTTCTTCTTCTTCTTTTTCTTCTTCTTCACCATTGTTCTTCGCCTGCAATTTTAGGGCACAGATTTTCTTAATTTCAGAAATGTTTCCGAAGAAGAAAGACGGCGAAGGACCGTCGATTCCTTGCTTGCGAAGCTTAGATCTGATTCTTTCCGGCTTCAATTGCAGCGATTCGAACAGGCGGAGAAAAACGAAGAAGAATCCAAGCGCAATCAGTGACAGTATTATCGCCGCCATTGTTGTTGGCTCTGCTTCGAGCTCTGGTTCGATTTCGCCTCTTTTTATTTCCTCATTTTCTGATTTTGAATTTTGATTCTGATTTCGAGATCATTGCATGGGTTACACGTTGCGCTGCACAAGGATTTTAGGGTTTGAGACTCCAATTCGGTTTTCAATTCTTTGGATAGATTCGATGTATTAAAATTTTTTTAAAAGAAATTTCGCTGTCTTCAAGGATGTTTTCCGTTTGTTTGAGAAGTTCTCAAGCATGTTTTCCGTTTTTGTTTTTTGTTTTTTTTGTTAATGAGTTTTATGTTAAGATTTGGAAGGTTAATTATAAAATGTAAAGTTTTAAATATACTTTGTTAAAATACAATTTTAGTCTATTTTATTAATTTTGATTTCTACATTTTCAAAAATCTAATTTTACTCTTTGAACTTTTAAAATTGTTTTATTTTGGACCTTAAATTTTTAAATATTCAATAAATATAAAATGGAGTTTAGATGAAGAGAGTGTCTATAAATATATAGATAACAAGTTATCAGAAAGCATATGACCTAATGACTAAGGGTTAGTCATAAGCTCAAATCGTCCCCCAATGTTAATTGAATTCAAATATATATGTAAAAGCTCACAACTTATCATACAAAAATGTGTAATACACATTTTTGTATGATAAGTTGTGAGCTTTTTACATATTTGCCTAAAGTTAAATTATATCTTTTGCCTTTTTTTTTTTGGAAATGGTGGATTGAACACAACAATAGGACTTTCAATGAGTTGTACAAAATCAACGACTTCAATTCTCTCATTGAATCTATTTCATATCATGTGTTGTACTGGTGGTCATACTATCCCTTTCTATTTTTATGATTTATCCACATCAATCTCGTCATTTTATTTTAAAAAATATTTCTTAACATCCTACGTTAACATCAACTGAACTGGAGCTCAATTGACATGATGTATGCTCTAATAATCAAAAGATTATTAGAGTTTGAATCTACCACTCCAAAATTGTTGAAAAAAAAAACAAAAAAACTTTACCTTGTGATTGGACTTTAATATATCGCAAACACTCCCATTTGCTCTGCCTTTGAAGCAGGTTTAACCGGAATCAGATCTGCAGTTGAAATAAGGAAAGATAACTTCTTCAAAGATAAAATCCAAGCAATAAGTTTATTTAAAAACAAGGATGAGGATTTTTCACTCTTTACCAGCCAGAAAGTACCCATTCCTTTTGAACCAATCGCAAATTCTTAAACACGAAATCGATAGAAAGCACAACATGGTATGATAACAAACCTTGATAGGAAGAGAATACCTTTGTTTGGATGAAAGCTTGGAGGAGCATGGGAGAAGGCTTAGCTATGGTGGCAATCTCAGTAACAAAAGCATCAGTAGTTCCACCCTTTGGTTCTGGTCAACAAATTTTTACCAATAATCTCCACATGAACAAACACCATCATTGAAATGATGAAATCGCTTCATATCCCGCACAACGATCTCCCTCTCACTCATTTTACTGGCATATTTCATGAAAGAATGACAATCCACACAGACTCTAAGGTTTTTCACTATCCTAATGGTCGTCCCCGGGGCTGTACTAATGAGCCCGAAAGCAAGCGCTAACTTCTCGCTGTGATGTCCCAATGCTTCTTCCTTTTCTTCCTCTTCAATATTATGAAGTACGCATTCAATTTCTCTTGTGTATCCTTCTTCCCTGGCACCTGCATTTACCTCGTCTAATTTCGAGTATATCTCTTCGGCACGGTTATGAGTATTGTCACCAGCCAAAAATCTATGTAATTCATTATCCACTTCAATAAAGCTCCATCCTGGAACTTTTCGTGCACCTCGAACTTGCATTGAAACTCTCGCTCTCTCCGCATCTTCCCATCTTCCTACCGCAGCATACGCATTAGACAAAAAGACATAACTCCCCGGATGTTTAGGTTCGAGCTCTAGAAGCTTTTCGGATGCTAATTCTGCCATTTCAATATTCTTGTGAGCCCTACAAGCACAAAACAGAGCACCCCATACCACAAAATCGGGATTTATGGCCATGTCTCGTATGAACTTTAGAGCTTCATCTAGTCTACCAGCCCTGCCTAGCATGTCGACAACCAGAGTGTAATGCTTCATAGAAGGCTCGATCAAGTATTCACACGTCATACTGTCGAAAAACTTAAGTCCACTGTCCACTTGTCCAGAATGTGAGCATGCGGTAAGAACAGCAAGAAAGACCACACCATCCGGTTTTGTTCCTGCAAACATATCGAGTTTTGAGTCTAACTACAATAAAGTATAAAATTAAGAGAATAACAAATCGACGCAATACGAAGTCAAACCTGTCGACTTCATCCATTCAAAGTATTGTAAAGCTTTCTTAAAACGTCCATGGATGGCCCAGCCCCAGATCATAACACTCCAAGTAAGAAGTCCCTTGTCTTTTATTTGGCGAAACACTTCTTCTGCAGACTCTATGTTTCCACATTTTGCATACATATCCACAAGTGCAGTTCCAATCATTTGATTCAATTTGAAACCATTTCCTGAAATGTATTTATGGATCTTTAAACCAGCATCTAAGGCACCAACTTTTGCACAGGCTGAAAGTGCAGAGACAATTGTGTGATCGTTCGGCCGTGCGCCTTCTTCAAGCATACAAAAGAAAGTTTCCAGTGCCTTTTCAGGATCACCATTCTGGGAAAATCCATTCACCATTGTAGTCCAAGAAACAACATTCTTTTCAGGCATTTTCTCGAACAGTTCCATAGCTCGACCGGAGTCCCCTTTTCTCATGAAGCCATTGATCAAACTATTCCAAGATCCTGTATCCTTTTGCGGCATTGTCTCAAATAGCTCCATAGCTTTTATCAAATCCCCAACTCTACAATACCCATGAATTAAAACATTCCAAATCAACACAGATCCATTCTTAATTCTCTCAGGACTTTCATCAAACACCTTCAAGGCAGAACCCAAATCCTCAACTTTCACATACATATCCACCAACGAAACCCTCACAAAAGAATCAAATTCAAATCCTAACTTCAAAATCCCACAATGCAACCCCCTCCCAACACAACCATTCAAAAGAGCAGCCGCTGATTTCAGCACAAACGGAAAAGTAAGCCAATCAGGGTTAATTCCCCACTTCAGCATTAAAACAAAGTAAGAAATCGAGCTCTCAAACCTGGAATTTTCAGCCATTCCTCTAATCAACGCATTGAATAGGAAACTGTTCTTCACCTCGAACCGCCGGAAGATCGAAACGGCATAGTCGACAGAATTCAGCGAAGAACAGGAAGAGATGAACTGGGTCACAACCCGGCTGCTGGAAAAGACGTTGCAGCGGTAGATTTGGCCATGGATCTGACGGAGCTTGTGGGTCGAATCGGAAGCGTGAATTAGATCGATGAAATGGGTTTCTAGAGATGAAATTTGAGGTGATGATGAAGAAGACATTGAATTGAGGAATACAAACCTTGGCTTGAAATGAAAGTGGAGATATGTCATTATGTTGCTTCCAGTTGCAGTTCATTGATGGATCATAGAAATGATTGAAGTATTGAATTTATTGATTTGAGATTTAGGAAAGATTTTAGAGAAGAATTGACGCTGGAGGCTTTTGTACGTTTTTTTCCGTTTAAATGAGCCCATTCGTTGGGAGTTTGAATATTGGTTTTATTTTAAATCTAATTAAACTCATATATATATATATACATACACACACATATATATATATATTAGGATTTTGCATGTATCATAGAAAAGAGCAAAATATTTTTATCTATAGCACAAAATAAAAATTAATTTATTTGTAGGAGGAAATCCGATTGATTTCTATCACCGAGTTTATCATTGGAAATAAATGTGTTATAGATAAATTGTTTTAGAAATTGTACTGCAAATATAATATAAGAGATAGAATGCGCGACTAATTTTCTTTTTTTAAAAGATGTGACTATAAGACCAATAATTCAATTCAATGAGTATGTATTTTTTAATGAAGAGAAGTCATATAAAAAAAAAAAAAAAATCATTAGAGTATGAATCTAATATAATCTATGTTAGACCAAAAAAATATATATATAATCTATGTTAGACAAAAAAAAAAAAAAATTTGTATTGAGATTGACATATCTTATCATTTAACTTTTGTATATTGTTTTTAAAATTATATTTGTTTTCTCTTAATTTTTTTAATAAAATATTCGAATTCTAAACCAAATTTTATAATTTTATAATTGCTTATTTTTTTTTTAGTTTTTAAAACATGCGTTATTTTTAAAAATACATACACAAAGTTGTTGAGAAATTAAAAAAAAAACCCTATGGATGAAAATTATAATTATAGACTTGACTTTTTTAAAAAAATTATGAAATGAGATCTAAATTCTCATATATCATTAAGTTAGTGACGAACAATAACAACACAATTCAACTAACATAACTAACATTAAATTTATGACCAAGATATCATGAATTCCAATCACACTCCAATTCAAATAAACTAGAAAAAAAAGTACTAAACACAAAATTGAACTTAATCATAAAGTATATAAATTGCACTTATATTTTGATTCTTAACTCATTAAACTTTTTTTTTTTTAAATTATAAATAAACGGTTAAAACTATAGACAATGGTTTTCCAGTCCTAAAGGCCAATTTTTAGTTGAATTCTAAGCTTAATCTCTCAAAATTTCAAACTTGTATGTAAAAAAAAAGCAGAACTTAGCTAAAAATCAATCTAATTCAATATAGTTAATATATCATTTCCTCAAACTAACGAAATTCACTTCAATATAGTTGAGGTTCCATGTTCACAGTTAAACTAACAAGACAATGTCATTAAACACATAATTTTAAGGTTAAGATAAGAATAAATAAATAAAAAGTACCCATAAAAGAGGACATCACCATTCACCAAAACCATATCCTGTTCAGTAACATTTAATGTTAAATGCCCCAAATATTTTTGGGGTTAGTGTCACCAAATAACAAAATATCAACATCAAATCTGGACTATATCCACAGCAAAATTAAAAACAGGTACTATTTTATTTATTTATTTTTTTTGGTCCAACATAAAATTAGAGAATACCAAAAAAGGGATTATTTATTGCAGAGTCCAGCTCAGAACCAGCTAAATTGAGGACTGCCCTGTCAACCTTGTCTCTGGGCAGGAACAAGAACTCACCACCTTCAATTTTCTCAAACCCACACAGCTCTAGAAACTGAATTCCTCCCCTTAGTGAACCCACTCTATCCTGTTCCATCCAACAAATAATCCGGGCTCAGTTCATTTTGTTGATATAATTAAATTTACTTCAACCCATCAACTTAAGCTTTCGAGTTGTTTGGTGGTTTAATATAATTCAACATATCAAAGCAAGAGGTCCTAAGTTTAAATCCTTATCAAATCATTTCCACCTCAATTAACATTGAATTCCACTAGTAGGGAATTTCTCAAATTTTAAATCATACAAGTGAGAAGAAGTGTTGATTGATATAATTAAATTTATCTCAACCCACCATCTTAAACTTTTGGGTTGATTGGTGGTTTAACATAATTCAACGATAACGTAATGAGGGAGGAGAGTGCGAATCATGTACTCAAGAATGATGTGTTTTTATAGGTTAAGTTATAAATTTAGTCATGAGTTTTTTATGGTTAATCCATTGGCCTATACATCACTTCAAAGGCAAATCAACCAACATTTGTCTAAAATATTGTCAAGTAGGGACTATGAATCAGAAATCAAAGTTCAAAGACATAACTAGAACTTATTAAACTTCTACCCTCTTTTTTTTGGGATTTACGGAGAACGAGAAAGAGAATGATTAACTAAGACTCCATTTGATAACTGTTTAGTTTTTGAAATTAAAGCTTATTTGTACTCAAATTTCCTATAATGTGTTCCATCTTTCCTACAACGTATCCATATTTCCTTAAAAAAAAAGTATGTGAATGCAAACCAAATTTAAAAAATAACCTTTTGAAAGCTTACTTTTTCTTGTTTCCAAATTTTGGTTTGGTTTCTTAAACTATAGATAAGATGTAGATATCCAAGTAAAAAAGTATATATGATAAGATAGTTGTTGTAGGCTTAAATTTCGAAAATAAAAAACTAAAAACAAAATACAGGGCATAAATGAGCCATTAATTTCAAGCACAAGTTCAAGTTCACTGTATGATGTTAAATTGTTAACGAAGATAGAATTTAAAGGAGAAAAATAATACTTTTCTCTATGCTTGTTATATGGTTATTTAAGGTCCAGCTGAAAAGTGAAAACAAATGTTTTTTTTTTCTTTTTTCCCTCATATAGTTTATTATATATATATATAATAGAGAATTTGAGCTTTCCCCACTACAATACCTGAGGGCACGTGCCCCTGGGTCCCATTGCCGAACTCGGGAGATAACAAGAAATTTTACAATTAAGTTTATTTGAGGATTTCGAACCTGGAACCTTCAAGGAAGTATATCTTGGAGACCCCAACCCTCTACCAATGAGTCCGTCCTTCGAAGACTTGTTTCTTTAACCAAGAATGATCTTACAGCGTAAATATTATCACACAGATATAAGAGAATCCACAGATGCAGGTGCTCAGTGATTTCGACCGTCGTTGGGTATGTGGAGGAAGTTTCTTTAGGGTTGTTTTCTAATAGGGTTGGGGCCTTAAAGTATTAATGAATAATATAGGAGTATGTTAGCAATTACTTGGGGAATAAGTTAGGGGCTTATGGTTATAAATAGAGGCATTAGAGGAGAAGAGAGATATCAAGATTATTGTAGCCATTTTGGTATTGGGATCGAGAGTGTTTCTCAAGAGTGGGAGGTTCAAGTACCTATCAAATACTTGGTTAGTTTGTAGTTCTTTATCCTTTATATTTCAATATATTGCTCGGGTTCTAGTTCGTTTTCTTTGTTTTCGTTTGCTCTTCTTCTAGTTTCTTTGTCCCTTTAGAAGCAGTTTTTGGTCTATTAAGTTTTATAACTTTTCTTGTCCTGGGAATTTCATCATGTTTGGAGTATTATCCGTTTTCATTTATCAACGAAATGTTCTAATTCTAAAAAAAGATCACATGTATAAGAGAAGCATAAACATGCCATCAAGAGAATGACATTCTTTAGGTGTTGTAAAACTTGAATTCAGGCCGTTTTTAAGGTTGAGTCTTTTTTTTTGTGGGCTCTCTTTTTGGTATCCCTTGTGTTCTTTTTCATTGGTTTCATATAACTCGTCAACTATCCGTTAGTAGTATTGACTCGGCACTTGAACTTTTGGATGATGCTTTCTCTCTTGCTCACAAGGAGTTCATTTCCCCCTCTGATTTAGAACTTGCTATTTCCTCACCTTTGCCTCCTTCCTAAGATTAGCAGTATAGTTGAAATTTCATAAAAGTTCGCTAACATTATCGCTACTTGTGGACTTAAGTTAAAGGAATGTCGTGGATCAGTAGGCTGCTCGAACAGTTTTGTTGATGATTATTTTGTTGGGAGATATTTTGGTCTCTCTTCCTATCAGCTTTTGGTGCTTGCAGGTGCTTGTAGTGTTGCCCCTCTTTTTCTCCGATTTTATCAACTTTCCTTAAGTTGTTGTTTATTTGCTACTTTAGCTTTCGAAGATTTCAGCTTGAAGTGTTTGGCTGACTCATTTTAGTCCTCATTGTTTTGCCAATTTTGCTTGGTTCTTTTTTGTTGTAACTGCTTCTTTTTGTTTTCCTTTGCCATGTTTTGGCCTTTTGTTACTTGTACTCCTTAATATTTCTCTCTTCTTTTAGGCTTGTATTTGAAGCTTTTGCATCTTTTCATACTTTTAATGAAAATTTCACGTTTCTTGTTTCAAAAAAAAAAAATATATATATATATCATCAATATCAAAAACTAGTAGAATAGTCCATAATCATCGTATTGAGGCAGTTACCTGGAAAGTTTGGTTGCTAAGTCTAATCTTTCTGAACTTCTCTTCATCAGGATTTTTTGCCACGTTTCCCACATAAGTTAGAAGGGTTTGAAACGCTCTCTTCACTTTAGCATCATCCTCCTAGGAAGCAGTTAAACCAAGCAGACACTCTAATCAAATGGAATTTACTTCAGAAATTGAAAGATTAATAGAGATTATCATTACAGTATTAACGTTCAAGAAATTAGGAGTGATAATTTGACTTGGCTAAGTTCACAGCTTCTGGTTGGTTTAAACTTTCTAATTCTTTTTGCAATTATACCCCATATGTAACTAATTGTACTTCCTTTTTTATTTTGATAGGAAACAAAAAAAGCTTTTTCATTAAGATCCTATCTAGAAACAAGTTATAAGAAACCAAGACATGATAAGTCATAATCTCTTTTTTTTGGAACTTTCAGGAGAGGACACTTTCAAAGCCTAAGTCTTCGACCACCGCGCCACCACCCCTTAAGGACTGATAAGGCATAATCTTTAAAAGGAGGCCAATGATGGCTCCAAAAACAAGGCCGTATAGATGACGTATTCAATAAATTCATTGTAAGACCTTTTCTTATCTTTGAAGATGCAGTCTGTTTATCTCCAACCAAGGGTTCCAAAAGATAACATTGATGAGATTACACCAAAGTAGTTTCTTCTCGCCTTTAAAAGCATGGTCGATGATGGCCGAATGGCCAGTTGTACTTCCATGTATGTGTACGAAAGTAATAGTAATTTAAATGGGTTCCAGTTTGTGTTTGGAAGGTTTTATGAAATCTTGAACATATTTACCTTGTGATTGGACTTTAATGATCGCAAACATTCTCTCATTTGCTCTGCCTTTGAAGCAGGTCTAATAGGCAATGAGATCTGTAGTTCGAATAAACTAACATTTAATCATAAAAACTCTTAACCAATTCAGAGTTGAAAAGAGTAATTGAGTAATCTGAAAAGCAATACCTTTTTCTCTTCAACGACAGGTGCTGGAGGTTTTGCAGTTGAAGGATCTTCTGCTGGCAATCCAAGCCTCCGTCTTCTTTCTGCCTGAGAAAAATAACGTCTTTAAGATAAAATTCACGTATTTCCCACAACTTAAAACATAAGCAATAAGTCTTGAACATATTTACTTTGTGGTTGAAAAAAAATTATGAACTTTTCGACATTGCTGTTTTTATATAATCTCATTAACAAATATATCATTTTCTATGTGTTTTATATCATGAGTATCTAGGTCAGCTTATGCGCACCTCAAAGTACCTAATCCTACTATAGTTGATTGTCAAAAAAAAATCAGTGGTTGAACCTATAACCTCTTAATTTCTCAAAATCTTGACCACTATGCCAACCCCGTAATGATTTTTATATATTTATATAATAAAATATATTACAATGAAATTTTCTCATAATCAACACTTACAAAAAAAAAAAAAAAAAACTTCACTAGGCACTAGTTAAATAATTGTAAACATAAAGAGCCACGCTTAGGGGGTATTTGTTTACCATATTTAGTGAGGATTTAGCTTAAGGAGTTATACTGAGGAGTTATTTGAGTAGTTAAAAATTGAGAGTTGTAGTAAAAAACTCGTTTGGATGTGTTTTTTGTGTAGAAGAGTTATAGTCAAAACCTTGTTTTGATGTAGATTTAAAATGAGTAGTTATTTTGAGCAGTTAAAAAAGTAATGATTAAAAATGAGTTATTTTGATTGATTTGAAATGAATGATTAAAAATGAATTGTTAGAAATGAGTGAATAGTTATAAATGAATTATTAGAAATGAATGGTTAGAAGTGAGAGTTATTTTTAAAAGTAAAAATGAGGAAGAGTTAATAAGAACTTGTTGGAATGTAGGTTTTCGAGGAGGAGTTAGAAAATCCTCCAACTAAATACTCTTTAAATATGACAAACAAACAGCCCCCTTATGAACCAACTTCAATAAAATGACAGGACACACATTACCACTTCTTTTCACAGCTGAGGTTACTGTAAGGACCTAAATTCCCTTTAATATTTTAGAAAGGGCAAATTGGGAAGTTCCATAGTAGTTTGTTACGTGAGAGTGAAGGGGGTCTTATTTTTAGAGGCCAGATCTGAGGACTTAGAGGAGGGATTCCGGTGCTCTCGAATACACCAGTCAGTTTATCGTTTTCTTTTATCTTATCTGGTTATTTCCATTAGTTTGTAATGAGTTTATCTTGGATCTGAATATGTCATCTGGAATAATGTGAAGTTTTATTGTTATTTCTATATTTCTGGTGTTTGATATTGTTTCTGTTGATATCTGGAACTGGTAAGGTATTGGATACCTTACGGTTACTAAGGAAATGAGCAAGGGTGTGAAGTACAACTACAACACTAAATAATAAATTCCGTAGGTAAACCAATAAGCAGGATTGGATTTAAAACATCTTAGACTAATCTAGAGAGTAAAATCAGTCAGAAGTCAATGCAGATTGATTCCGGAAGAATAAGACACAAAAAACTCTTTAGAAAGAAAATCATATACTATGCTTGAATGCATTAATCAACAAAATTTTCCCAGCTCACAAACCTTTTTTTTTTTTGGAAACCAGGAATTCGGAGCTTCTACACTTTCAATGATGGACAACAGTTAGGTCAGGAACTATTTACCTTGTCTTCTTCAAGTTTTTGACGAATTTTTTCTCTGGCTCTTTTCTCTTCTTCTTTTTCAGCTTTCCTCAAGGCTAATATTCTACATTGGGAAAGATATTTTGCAATAAAAAAGGGAACAAACTTGAATATATTATAGGTAGGTATAATGCTATAAGGCCAATTACAATATTAACAATTCAATAAAAAATAAAATACCATACAAAGACCCAGAAAGAACCTTTTTCTCTCATTTTGTTCCTCAATCCTTTTTGCTTCTAAGAGTTCCTTGCCTATTCGAATTCTCTCCTGAGAAAACAAATACATATTATATTATACATCTCAGGCACATCGTCACAGTGACTAAAAAGCTAAAAGACCCAGCTTTAGAACTTTTAACTTTTTCTATGGCCGACTTCTAGTTCTATCACCAAAGAAAGAAAGAAAAATAAGCTTAAGGACACAAGCATGAAACAATAAAATGGCAATAGAAAGCTTTTTTAATTTAAGAAAATAAGTCTGCATCCTACTGTTCATCATTGATTATAATAATTACTTGAAAGATGTCTATAAAAATTAATGTAATACAAATACCTTTTCCTTTTCTCTCTCCGTTTTCTTCTCTTCCTCCTCTTTTTTCTTCCGAGCTCGTTCCCTTAAAAATTGTTCATAACATGAGAAAATAATAGCAATCACATCACCGAAGCTTTCTAGTACACCAAACAAAATAACATTAATTGCAATCATGAAGTTAGAGGAATATTCATGATCCGAGTAGTCTGAATTTTCTTGCCAGCAGATTCAAAAACACGAAAAATGTGTCGTGTAGTATCATGGCAGGGATAATCTCCCGGAAATTTTAGATGGAACAGAACCAGTGCACCTTTGAAGGTAAACGGGTCACCAATAGTAAGTTAATTTGATGAAACTGTTTTCCCTACTTCTAGTTGGATTCTCTTGATCAGCCACATTATTTATTTCTACGTCAAAAAACAAATAGTAATCCTTGTGTAATACAACCTAATTGGAAGGACTTTTCGAAATTTGTTGAATTCTGTGAGATAGAAGTTTCAGAAAATCAATTGAACTAAATGTTGAATTTCATGAATCAAAACTGAGGAGAATTTCAAGGATTAAGGATAAAGTTCCTCTAGAAGAGACGTACAGAAAAGAGTGATCTGCATAATCCAAAATCGAACTTTCATACTTGAAATCATTCAAAAAAAAAAAAACTTGAGCTACCAAGAAAATAACATAAATACAACCAGGATGAGTAACTCATGAGGACTTTACTGGAAAAAACTTGGTTATACAAACACGCTTCAATACTTTTCTATACCTTAGCTCCTGCTGTTTGGCTTTCAGTTCCTCGGGTGTAAGAGAAGGCTTTGGAGCCTCAACCATTGTATCCTTAGGAACCTGAGAAATAAACACAAAGGTGTCATTTCCTACAAGGATTAAAAATGCAAATGAAGTTGTCATATATCCTATTGACCTACTACCTCTGGGAATTAATTTATTTTTTTATAAAAAAATCAATCCAATATATAGTAAGTACAAGAAAGATAAGATGCCCTCCCCATGAAGATGACAGAAATAGCAAGGATGACATCTATCATATGGGCTACAATATGTCATTTGGTTCAGTTTTAACTTAAACCCAAAAATGTTTTGCTTGGTTCGGTTTTTCATCAATTAGTGCAGCTTGAGTTGATTCTGCCAGTTCTTTAAGTCGTATGGTAGAATTTGACAGTTCAGTAAGTTTTTTTCCCTTTTTGGAATGGTTTGGTTTCTAAATAATTGTTTTAGCTAGTTTCATTTTTCAATTATATCAGTTCATAATCAGTTTGTAACACAGACACACAAATTCGCCCAGAAGTGAGGAACAAATCAAAGATACAAAATATTAAAAATGATGAGTAGCAAGTTTTTTTTGTAAGAAACAGAGAATTTATTGGGGAAGATGAACAGCAAGTAATACCAAGGGCATCTGATCTATCTCTGGGTCATCCTCGTGTTCAACTACCCAATTGACTGCAGCCTCAAGACTGGCATTACCTAAATGAGAGAAATGAATACGTGTTAATTAATAGATACAGAAATGGTAGTAGTGTGAAAATGAATATCCATATATTATCCATGAAAATGGTCTATGTAACTGAGACGATGAGATAAGGCTGAAAATAAGAACCAAAACTATACACTGCCAGTGGCCGTGTTTTGAGAATGTTTTGAGAAGCATGCTTAAACAACTTTCAAGAATTACACCACCATGCACAGTTCATCCATAAGGAAGTAATGATCTTAACTTTGGTTACAAGTTTTTCAACCAGGAAAGATATTTTGAATCATAGCTTTATTAGTGCAAACGAATGGAATACACATGGGCAATCCAAAAAAAAATTGCCAACGTCAACAAGAGCCAAAATAAAAGTAAAAAAAATTGAGGAAAAAAAAAAAGAAAACACTAGAAGAATTACAAGAAGAGCTCCAACAGTTGAGAATAAGAGACAAAGGATAGCAAATCTTTTTTCTTTAGAAGGGAAAAAGTGGCAAATTGACTGAGCACTCCCACTACAAGCATACAAATGACCCTAACTAGAGTAGCTACAATAAGCTACTCCAAATTGTATTACTTGAGTTGGAAAAGTATTAAAAATGGAGGTTCATAAAGCATTCCAACAAGAGACGTGATATTTGGCTAGGTATACCGCCTCTTCCAGAATTGTCGTGGAATAAGGCTTTGGGTCCATTGAGTCCACATACCACATAGCAAGGCTTAACAACATTGATCCATAGATCCTTGACCCTTTTTATACTAAATCAAGCTCCATTGAGAAAGGAATAAAAGAACACAATAACAAAAGATCACACAAAAGAAAATGCCAGCAAAGGAGGCAACCTATAAAAACGGCCTCCAAAGCCGAGAGAGTAATTTTTTTTTTTTTTTGGGAACAATTGAAAGCAAATCCGAGAGAGTAATTAGAAAATGACTCGGAAATTGAGACCTAAAGAGAGCAAATTGCTCTGGTGTGAGTCTGCCATCACCCAAGAAAATTTGAATATCACAACACTTTGTACTAAACGAGCAATGGAAAAATATTTTTTTTTTAGAAAGAACCTAGCTTTAATTGAGAAAAAAATGAAAGCATACACAGGCGTACAAAAAACACAACCCACAATGGAAACCCCATCTTGCACATGTGAAGTTGCGAATTGAATTCAGATACTAGTTTGACTGGAGAGAGTTCAAATAAGTTGACAATCAATACTTAAGGATTGAAGAAAAACCTATTAAAAACATTGTTAAAGTTCGAACTCAAAATCTCCCAATAGTACGATACCATATTAAATTAACAACCATCATGGAGTGGCCTAGTGGTCAAAAGAGTCTTAGGGAACTATGAGCTGATGGGTTCAAACTATGGTGGTCAGCTACCTAGGAATTAATTTCCTACGAGATTCCTTAATCCAAATGTTGTAGGATCAGGTAGTATATCCTATGATAATAGTCGAGGCGCATGCAAGCTGGCTACAATAGTCACAAAGTTTTTTTAAAAAATATCATATTAAATTATCACAATTCACAACAAAAGGTTAAGATTCTTACATTAGGTTGTATTTAATCAATTATTAGGAAACATGAAAATGAAAATGTAGAGAAACTTGCAATCTCAAACAACTCACCAGAATAATAAAGTGCACGAGTTGCTCGTGCTGTTGGGAAGCCCATAGCTTCAAGTTCCTCTAATATATTTTTGTTCACCTCTGGCACAACCATTTCTGGATATAAATGAAAAGAAAATTAAGTCAAATGTTTACGCAGGGAAAATGCACCAGTATAAAAAGACAACAAAAATACAACTTGAATCTTGAAAGTTCTTTTTTTTTTAATGAACTTTTTTATTAAGAATATGAAAAGAGACTAACACTCAAGATTACAAACTTTGGAGGGAGTGAAAATAAAGTTCAAAAAAAAAAACAAAGCAAGAAAATAGGAGTGAAAGAAAGCAGCACATATTTAAGAAAAAGCAGACCAATTTCTCCTTGCATGCACAGCCTCTCATGCCAATTTCTCCTTGTAACACTATTTTATTCTAGCATATATTTTACTTGTTAATGATAGAACATTGTAGCTAAAAAGTTGGCTTCATGTGCAACTTTCCATGCATGATGCCATGTGACTTGAAGGAACAAGGTCTAGAGAAAAATGAATTTGATAGACATGTAGAGAAGAGAGAGATGGTGGTGGCTGTGAGAACAAAGGCATTTTCCTTCTTTTACATGAGATACAATTCTATCGATCAAATGCAATGCAAAGAAGAATGGGGAAATAAATGTAAGCCGCTATACATGAAAGTTTTTAGGTTGATAAGTGTATTTATTGTTTTAATTCAAGTTAACTAGATTAGTTATTTAGGGATAACGTTTTTTTTGTAATTAGAGGTGAATGGAAACATATAAATAATTGTGGTATTGAGGCTCGCTATATTCAGTCTCTTTTTTTTATTAATAAATCTTCAGGGTGTTCTTCACCTAGTCTATTGGTATAAAGCTTCTTCCTAAGGTCAAAGACTGGAAGGAAGAAAAAAAATTGTTGGTGATGAAGAACACGCCAAGAGTAATTACCGAGAAGAGATTCAAGAGGTTATTGGAGGTTATTGGTTATCCATAGTGATCAACTATCTAGGAAATAGTTTCCTTAACATCCAAATGTTATACGGTCAGACAGGATATTCCGTAAGGATAGTCGAGATACACGTAAGCTGGCCCAGACACTCACACATATAAAAAAAAAAAAAAAAAGAAGAGAATATCAATTTAACATAGCAACCTGAAAAGTTACATTGCCTACATCCTATATAAGGGACTTAGCTTGGTCTTTCAAAGAATGTCCACCAAAAAAACAAAATAAGTAAGCTTATGAGATGCTGTTGAATAGTATGGGTGATTTCGGTTCAGTTTTTGTCGGTTTTGTACGAAACCGAAATCTTCGATTTTCAAAAAATGGATCCAATCCAATGTCCAATAAAGTATAGAACCATTGGTTTGGTTTTCAATTGGTTTGATTCGGTTTTGGATCCGATCCGATGTTCAATTTTTTTTAATATATCAAAAACAACATTTCTCAATTTTTTTAAAAAAACAATTTTTGAACTTATTGAAAATTATTTAAAGATGTTTTTTATTTGAAATAGGAGTGAATTAAGGAAATCTTCAAGACTTTAGGAAATCTTTTAAATAATGGAAGAAATATGACTTTATATGACTTGTTGACAATAAATATAT
>JBBMKA010000020.1:5520478-5532281 GCA_037833695.1 Sechiopsis laciniata | reverse complement strand
ATATATTAATACTATTTTTATAAATTAAGATAAATATATGTGATTAGAAAAATAATACATATGCATTTAGCTTTAAATACTTGATTACTTTGCCCTTTACTCCAAATAACTTGTAACATCTTCTATCTCCAACTACTATTTTCTTAAATTGAAAAAGATCAATATTTACTACAAAAAAGATAAAATATGAGTGTTCAATTAAATATATCAAAACAACAAATCAAACAATACATCAATAATGAAAAAAAGAAAAAAAGGAAAAAAAAATAGATAAAAGATAAAGTAAATAAACGTATATTTACACGAATTAAGATATAATATTTACACTTAAAAAAATAATATCAATTGAATATAATTACGTGGACATGTGAAAATAAATTAATATTTACAAATATTTGAAATTATTTGAAATTATGGAATTTAAGAAGATAATATTAAAATATAATTACGTGGACGTGTGAAAATAAATGAATTAATTGGAAAATAAGACTATTTTACATAGAAAATTCGAGACCCAAATCAGAGCAATTTTTGGATTTTGTTTCAAAATTTTGATTGTTCATAATATACGTGAAATCTTTTATCTTCTAACTTAGACATAAAATCTATGAGATTTGGTAAAAATATCTTATTTTTTCCGTTATAAAAGTGATAAAAATCTAAATGATAATGTAAATATCTTCTATGTTATTTGCATTTAATTTTTTTTGCTATTTATAGGATTGGAAAATCCAATTTATTATTGAAATTTGAAGTTATGGAATTTAAGAAGATAATATTCGTTTGAATACAATTAAATATATTATTTTCTACGTTATAAAGATGATGAAAATCTAAATATCTAAATAACATTGTAAATATCTTTGCATTTTTTTTATTTTTTTATTCTAATAAAAGATTACAGATGACATGTTTGTAATTTAAAGAATTGCTTAAGGGGTAAAATCGTCCAAAAATGATTTTTTCCTTAAGCACACTTTAAGGTAGTATAATATGATATGATATAATATACTTCTCAAATATCATTTATCATAATCATGTCATATTAATTGGCATCTCAACAACACAATTTAGCTTAACTACATGTAGTACTTAAAAAAAAAAAAAAAAAAAAAAACTATGAGTTTGTCTAATTGATGAAACAGTTATTAGCTAAAAACTCACGGGAAAGAGTACAAAAAAGAAGATTAAATTAAATAATATTTCAATAATTTAATGGAAAATGATTTTTTTTTCATGGTTTTTTTTTTTCCATTTATGAACTATAAAGTTGATGATATTTTATTTCTCATTATATTACAATATTCATGAAATTTGTTTTAAAAAAACATGAAAACTGGTAAAGTGAATTCCAAAAAAAGGAATGAAAAAAAAAGATGTAAAAGTAAGGATTTAAATTCTTTCTACCTAGTAAATGACCATTACTTCTTGTTAAACCAAAAAGAATAGGATGCAAAAGTAAAAAATATATAAATTAAATTAAAATGAAATTTATAAATATTTGGTTGAATTGAATCCCACTTTGTTCCTATGAAGAGCCTCAATCAAGTTATTTCTATTGAATAGACTTCAATATTCCCAGTTTATGGAGCTTGGTAACAACCAATGATCTTACTGCTTCTGTATTCTTCTGAAAATCATAAACCTTCTTGCATCCTCTGGTGAAAGAATTAGCAGTACATGCTGCTCGACGACCACTCAACTGCCCTTCGAGATGGCCTT
This sequence comes from Sechiopsis laciniata, assembly GCA_037833695.1. NCBI lineage: Eukaryota > Viridiplantae > Streptophyta > Magnoliopsida > Cucurbitales > Cucurbitaceae > Sechiopsis > Sechiopsis laciniata. The sequence goes on along the minus strand of JBBMKA010000020.1, from coordinate 5,530,559 downwards.
CCCGGCCCTTCTTGACACCAAACTCATAGCTGATACATTATTCAAGATCTCCCATCTCTAAACTGAAGTTAGAAGACCTTTGCAAGAGTGTACAAAAATATATATACATAACAAGCCTATCATGTGCTTACCATAACAAAAGTGGAACCTGAGTGCAATAATTTTTGGTAAATAAACTAAGGAAATCCTTTCTTCCTTTTCTTGGCATTCCAAGAAACTCTTTTCTTTGTCAAATGCAACTGGGAGAATGGAATTCACCTGCAGAGATACCAAAATGAGATGAATAAAATCATATCAGCAGTCTGAGATGCATACAAGCTGCAGACAATGAGATGCATAAAATTATATCACCAAACTATTCCTCCTCAACAAAGGGTATGGATCTTGTGGATTTTAAGAGGAGTTGAGAGAGCTTGGAGGAGATTTGTGTATGTCCTTGTATTTTTTTTAATGCATTTTAACTCGTGTTCGTTCATCGGCCTTTTGGGATCATTGATTACCATCTTGGTCCTATACTTTTGGAGAACAGTCCGTTCTTATAGCTAGTTTTGGGAATCTTTTTGTAGGCTTGTGTGTATGTCTTTGTACATTTCTCATTTTAGAATTCAACAATAATTGGGGATAAGGGATTCAAACTTATAAACTCTTGATTACTAAATCATACTTGATTACTAAATCATACATGATGCCAGTAAGATCTACTCCTTTTGGAGGTATTTTCTCATTATTCTCGATGAAAGCTCGATTTTTAGGAAACAAAATCGTATCAGCAATCATGAATCAGTGAATAATCTTTAATTATCAAAATCCATGTCAGGGCACCAAACCTTTGTTGGAAGAGGCTGCATTTGTTTGGATGTATTCTTGGAAGCAGCTAGAGTATGGGAGTAGGCCTAGCTATGGTGGCAATCTCAGCAACAAAATCATCAGTAATTTCCCCCTTCCGGCTCTGATCAACAAAATTTTACCAATAATCTCCACGTGAACAAACACCATCATTGAAATGATGGAATCGCTTTATATCCCGCAAAACAATCACCCTTTGACTCATTTTACTGGCATACTTCATGAAAGAATGACAATCCACACAAACTCTTAAGGTTTTTCACTATCCTAATGGCCGTTCCAGGGGCAGTAATGACAAGCCCGAAAGCAAGCGCCAACTTCTCGCTGTGATACCCCAATGCTTCTTCCTTTTCTTCCTCTTCAATATTATGAAGTACACACTATTTCTTTTGTGTATCCTTTTTCCCAGGCACCTGCACTTATCTCATCTAATTTCAAGTATATCTCTTGGGCAAGGTTATGAGCATGGTCACCAGCCACAAATCTATGTAATTTATCATACCCTTCAATAAAGCTCCATCCTGGATCTTTTTGTGCACCTCGATCTCGCATAGAAACTCTCACTCTCTCTGCATCTTCCCATCTTCCTACTGCAGCATATGCATTCGACAAAAAGATGTAACTCCCCGGATGCTTAGGTTCAAGCTCAAGAAGCTTTTCGGATGCTAATTCTGCCATTTCAATGTTCTTATGAGCCCTGCAAGCACAAAACAGAGCACCCCATACAACAAAATCAGGATTTATGGGCATGTCTCGTATGAACTTCAGAGCTTCATCTAGTCTACCAGCCCTGCCTAGCATGTCTACAACCAGAGTGTAATGCTTCATAGAAGGCTCAATCAAGTAGTCGTGCCTCATACTGTCGAAAAACTTAAGTCCATTGTCTACTTGTCCAGAATGTGAGCAAGCTGTAAGAACAGCAAGAAAGACCACACCATCTGGCTTTATTCCTGCAAACATGCCAAGTTTTGAGTCGAAAATATTCAAGTATAAAATTCAGAGAATAACGAACACAGTAAAAAGTCAAACCTGCAGACTTCATCCATTCGAAGTATTGTATAGCTTTCTTAAAATGTCCATGGATGGCCCAGCCCCAGATCATAACACTCCAAGTAAGAAGGCCCTTTTCTTTTGTTTCACGAAACACTTCTCCTGCAGACTCAATATTTCCACATTTTGCATACATATCCACAAGTGCAGTTCCAATCGTTACATTCAATTTGAAACCATTGCCTGAAAGATAATTATGGATCTTTAAACCAGCATCTAAGGCACCAAGTTTTGCACAAGCTGAAAGTGCAGAGACAATCGTGTAATCATTTGGCCGTGTGCCTTTGTCAAGCATACAAAATAAAGTTTCCAGTGCCTTTTCAGGATCTCCATTTTGTGAAAATCCATTCACCATTGTAGTCCAAGAAACAACATTCTTTTCAGGCATTTTCTCAAACAGTTCCTTTGCTCGACTCAAGTCCCCCTTTCTCATGAAGCCATTAATCAAACTATTCCAAGAACCTGTATCCTTCATCGGCATTCTCTCGAACAGCTCCATAGCTTTTACCAAATCCCCCACTCTACAAAATCCATGAATAAGAACATTCCAAATCAACACACTTCCATTCTTAACACTCTGAGGACTTTCATCAAACACCTTGAAGGCAGAACCCAAATCCTCAACTTTCACATACATATCCACCATTGACACCCTCACAAAAGAATCAAACTCAAGTCCAAACTTCAAAATCTCACAATGCAAAGCCCTTCCAATTGCACCATTGGAAAGAGCCGCCGCTGATTTCAGCACAAACGGAAAAGTTAGCAGATCAGGGCTAATTTTCCACTTCATCATTAAAACAAAGTAAGAAATAGAGCTTTCAAACCTGGAATTCTCAGCAAGCCCTCGAATCAAAGCATTGAAGAGGAAGCTATTCTTTAACTCGAACCGCTGGAAGATCGAAACAGCATAGTCGACCGAATTCCGCGAAGAACACGAAGAGATGAACTGGGTCACAACCCGGCTGCTTGAGAAGATGTTGCATAAGTAGAGTTGAGCATGGATCTGACGGAGCTTGTGGGTCGAATTGGAAGCATGAATTAGATCGATGAAATGGGTTTCCAGAGATGAAATTGGATGCGATGATGAAGAAGCCATTGAACTGATGAAAGCGAGCCTTCGCTTGGAAAGAATATGAAGATCTTTCATTCTGTAACTTCCAATGCCAGTCCATGGAAGAATCATAAAAATGATTGAAGAACTGAAAACTATTGAATTGGGATTTTGGAAAGATTTGAGGGAAGAACAGCGCTACAACCTTTTAGTTGAACAACGATCATTATTTGAAAAGCTCACATGGTTATAAATTCAAATCTCTCTACGAATATTCAACTAAAAATTTCTTGACCTTGCTCATTTTTATAAGTTTGAAATTTTAAATAAAATGTTTATATTACCTAAATTGCTCTCTAAAATGTTTCAAAACATTAGTTTTACGACTATTAAATTTAGAGAGGCTCAAACCCCACACATGTTGTTGCTAATGTGGCGCGCTTTAAAAGCCATACATTTTTTTTTCTTTTTAATCTGTTTTTGTTTGTAAGAGTTTTTTTTTTTTTTTTTTTTTACTCTTAAAGCAGCTGCCTGTGTGGGGTGTCGCAATATGAATAAATAACTAAAAAAAAGAATGAAATAGATTTTTAAACCAAAAGTGTTAAAGGACGGAAATGATCAGCAGTCTGACGACTTCATTGTCTGTTGGTAATTGAGTAAAACACTTACTTGAAAGCCGTACTCATAACAATTTTTACTAGTGCGGTGCGAGTCTTGTGGACGACAAAAAATATCACGGTGTAACAAACAAGAGCAGTTGTTTAGCGACATTAATGTATACCCAATGATTAGGAGGTATTGGGTTAGAACTTCCCACCACTAACTGTTACAATCTTAAAAAAAAAAAAAAAAAAAAAAGAAAAAGAAAAGTTAGGATGTAGTTTATAAGATTGCTCAAACTTACCTTATCTATTTTGTCAATCATCTTACTATTTATTGGACATATGAACACTTTCCCATGTTGTCTTCGGACACGGGCTTGGGTTTCCATGTATTGTGCCGAGCCCAAACTTGGGTATTGTCTTATTTACGTGGATATGGTGTTATGTTCTACGTGTTGGGTTAATTAGTGAGGTTCACACTTTATGGTTCCCTTTTATCATTTGCGTTACAAAGTTTTGATTTTTCAGGTGGAAAATGCAGCTAGAACAAGAAGAGGAAGCATAGAAAAGTAGCCTGATAAGGAGAAATAAAACATGAGCAACTGACTTGCTCAATAAAGGAAAGATCTAAGGATTTGGTCAACTTTTTCGTTTTTTTTTCATAAAAAATAGGGAGTTTTGAATGTTTTATCATCTTTCCAATGGTGCAATTTTCTTTACAAGGGTTCAGGAGAGCAGCTGGAAACTGTTCGTAATCTATCTTTTCGAGTAAGTAATTTTTTTAAAAAAATTCCATAGTATGTCATTCTAACTCCTATCTAGAGACTTTCTGAAGTACAAGAAAAAAAAAACATAATGAAGTTATGAAATTACTTACCATGATATTGTAAGTCATTCTAACTCGTAATCTACCTAGAGACAAATGTCTAAAAGGTATTGTAACAAGTTTGAGTGACTCGGACCTAAAGCTAATTTTGATTTTTGATTAAACGATTATTAACACATTGATTTCAATTAAAGGAAATAGTGTAACACAATTGATAATTAAAAGAAATAGTGTAACACAATTGATGAATAAGGTATTACGTTTTTTTGTTATAGATAAAGTAATGCTTGGAAAACGACATTCATGAAGATATCCAATATAGTTTAATTTTCTTTTACCGGGGTGAAGGATTTAAATTGAAGATTTATTAACTATTCATTGAAAAACTACATCCTAACTAGTTTTTTGTAACTGTTTAAAATAACTATTTCTTTATAATCATTCAAAATAATTTCTCATTTCTATCCACTCATTTCAATAGTCATTTCTAATTTTTCAAAATAATTCATTTTTAACCACTTATTTCTAATCATTAATTTTTTGCTACTCATTTTAAATTCACATTCAAATAAGTTATTGTCTCTAACTTGTCTGCTTAAAAACCACATCCAAACATACTTGTTACCATGACTTTCAATTTTCAACTACTCAAACTAATTCATCATCCAAACTAATTTCTAATGGAAAAGGTTTGGGTGCAGCCATGGCTGCACCTGCTGATGTGGCTCTTTGAGAACCAATTTTTTTATTTTTTATAATATCCTTTTGTTTATAAATTTTTTGTTCTTTGTGTGTTACTCTTAAAGGGGTTGAAGCCATCGCTGCAAGGCTGCACCCAAACCTTTCCCATTCTTAATTAACTTCTCTAAAAAAGAAATTGCTTTTTCCAATTAATATTTCCATAATTTCTTTCTATTTGAATCAATATTCGTTTTCCTCTAATTATTTCTATTGTCTATTTCAAAAAAATGAAAATGAAATAAAAAATAATAATAATCTCGAAGTCTCCCCCCTCTTCCTTCTCTCCCTCCAATTCTGAAGAATCTGAAACTTATTTTTTTTTTGCAAAAACGAAAAAGAAAAAGGTTTTCCAATGGTTTCTTGAGAACTGTTTTTGGAAGGACGATGAACTCGAAGATCGTCCTTTCTTTTCATGGAACGCGCCAAATCCCGATCGTCTTCTTCTTCGGATCCGGTAAATGCCAAGGTTATTGAATGGGAGGATTTCGAGCAGGAGCTTGCCAGGCTATGGAGTCTTTCTTCGGCGCTACACGAAACCAAACAGCATCAAGAATCTCTCAGGCAAAAGCTCGACTCCCTAATTCAGGTTTCTTTTTGCCCTATCATCTTGTTTTCGTTGAATTGAAAATGCGTTAATAAATACTCGACGAGTATGAGGGTTTTAGAGTTTTTGTGCAATATGGAGGTTGGATTTATCTTCCTTTACATCTTAGGAATTACATTAGAAGGCTAATGAGTTAAATTTTGCTAAGAGAACAGTTAAATAAATGGCTATTTGACCTTCTTGATTCGGTTTAAAAGCTTCTTATCGATTTGTTGTTGTTATTTGTTGGGGGCAGGTTGATTCTGAGTCAGTTAGTCGATCAAATGAGCTCTCAGAAATGAGAGAGAAACTTGAAGCAAGAAAATGTATTGTGGAGAATATGTCCATTCGCTCTAAACTTGCATCAGAGGATGTTAAGAAGCGAGAGGAAAGTCTTAGCATTGAAGTTAGTTCACTTTTGGTTTCTGAGACTGCTTTATCTAAAGCTAGGAAGCGATTGCAGGTAACTATCTTCAATATGATAATAAACGACGCCACAGATTTTGTTAATATCTTCCAGAATTATGCAGGGCTTATATATATATATATATATTATCATTCCGCACCTCATTTATTTTTCTAAATAACATGTTGCATGTATAAGATTGATTGGCTTCTGCATTTTAGGGTAAATCGAAATCAAAGCTAATGTTTCATGCTAGAATATTTGTTTAAAAACCTTTAAAAGGTGTTTGGGGCTAGTAGAATGGAATGATTATGGGGAGGATGAAAATACGAGGGAGAATATGAGAGAGATTATCTATATTTGGGGTGAATGGAATGATTATGGGGGAAGTAATATTATGTTTTTGGAGTGTTATTTTTTATTTTTTTACAAGAAAATCGAAGTTTCGCTCCACCATGCCCGGTGGCACCCATGTCTGACCCAAGGCATGGACCCAGAAGACAACAAGTGATTTTACAATTAAACTCACTTGTGGGGCTCGAACTTAAGACCTCCAAAACAGCATGCCTTGAAAGTCTCAAGCCTCAACCAACGAGGCTGCCCCTTAGAGACGTGTTTGGAGTTTAGAGTATGGTTTGGGGGGAATGATAATTTGTGTTTGAAGTGCATAGAATAATTATGGGGAACAAAAAAGGGGGTATGGAGGTCCCAAGGGGTGGGTCGGCAGTTGAAGGCTTGGGTTTTGAAAGTGTGCTCTTCTCAAGGTCTCCGGTTCGAGACTCACCTGTGATATTAATTTGTAGACACCTCCCGTGTGTCCATTCTTTCGATGTCTCATGATATCTGACCTAGGGACGGACGTGGTTACCCTGGATATAGTGAAGCAAAGCTCTGATTCCGTGTTTCAAAAAAAAAAAAAGAGTGAGCATGGTGAGAATGAAAAGTGGTTATGGTGAGAATGAAAAGTGGTTATGCAAGGAATAATTTTAGGTATTCCAAACATGAGTAAGAGAATTATTCTCCCCATAATTATTCTCATTCTCCTTGCCCAAAACACCTCCCAGCACATCACTCATCAGTTTATGCTATATTCTGACAGCAAGCAAGCCCTCAGTCATTGATGTTTTATATGCTCAATTTTAATAAATATATTTTTTTAATAATATGTTCTAGGTAGGAATCATTCACGGTTGAAAATCTATAATAAACTTGTCCATTTGTTTTTCATTTCTTCCATTTGTATCTAATCTTAGGCTTCCCTCCCCAAAGTAGTAGTAACAATAATATGTATGTATAAGTAAAAGCTCTTAGAAAAATCTGTTAATAGGCACTCTATTAACTGGGCGACTGGTACAAATTGATATCATGCCACATCTTTGACAGGAATCAACTAGGTTACTCTTAGGGGAAGAAGGCTATGATCGTCTTAAAAGCATACAGAAGAAGCTAAGAAGAAGGCAGCAATATATGATTTCACAAGTTTCCTTTCTCTATCCTGTAAAGATCTCAACTGGACCTGCTAAGGATCAAGAGCTTGAATCATTTCCCAGCACTAGTAGATTAGGTATATGCTAGTAAGTCTGAGACAGTCAATAAATCTATATATACAAAACTTAGTTTAATCCAGGTATTGCAATATAGGAGATTATTTTCATAGAGTGGGACATTGTTGCCAGCTACAGGAAAATATTTATGCATTTAAGAATCTATTTTCCATGTTCGATAATATTTTTGCCTCTTCTCTAGTGTTGTTGAACTGATAAATTCAAGAAAATCTGTTCATTTTGAAACCACCCTCTACGAAGCAAAACCTTAGGCTATGCTATAGACTAGTATCGATGGGAACTGTTATCTTCGTCAAGTACCAAGGAAATATTATTTCTGTTAAGTCTTTGTTATAGGACGCATCATATGCTAAAGTATTGTAACTTATCTGTCATAGCCTTAATATTAATGTTTTGTTCATTAAAATTTCATTTGATCATCCTGTTTGCTTACATCTTTATTTCTTTCTTACCAGACAATTCTGGATCTAAACCTGTCAATCATGGGTCCTTGACAATATTAGGTCTAAATTTGAATGTGCTTACATTTAAAAAAATGAGCTTTTTCAGCGATAAGAAAGAGAATCAGAGATCTGCTAGTGCCCTGGGATACGTTGCTCACGTATGTTCTCTCTTTATCTTCATATAATTGTGCTGTCATCTCGTGCTTCTTAACAAATTGCTCAATGTTGGATTTGATTTTTCTACCCTTTTTGCTAGCAATAATGGATGTATCTAGTCTGGCATCAGCTTGCTGTGAATTGTTATCTTTTGATTACGATTAACCTGTAATGCTTGATACTGGCTTAGCGTAAACAATGTTAAGTTGAACTTGCTATTGTATTTTCTGCAGGCTGTTCCCCTCGTATCTTCATATCTAAAAGTTCCATTACGATACCCTATACGCTTGGGTGGATCTCGTTCTTACATTCGTGACTATGCACCTTCAATAGAACCCACATCATCTGTTTCGTTATCCACCGCACTACCTGCCACGGATTCGAGGCATGTCGAGTTCCCTCTCTTTTTAGATGGACAAGATACGACGAGAGCTGCTTATGCTGTATTTTTGTTAAACAAGGTAATTGCTTGTCTGGGTTTATGGATTTTTTTTTTGTGCAACATGGTAATAAGATTATCAACTCATATAGTGTTTAGTTCACATTTATCATGTTTCTATAGAAACAATTCTATCTCAAGCATTCTATTTGTGCCCACTTACATATATTGTTTCATCCCTCGCCCTCGTGGCTTAAGAACTGGAATTTTGACTTTTTAACAGTCGTCGCTTACTGCATTTGTTAACAAACCACGCCGTGTTGATCTTTGAGCTCGACTACTTGTATCATAGTTTCCCCCTGTCAATCTGTTGCAGGACTTGGAGCAGCTTTTGAACTTTATTGGTGTGAAGAGTTTGGGGCCACGCCATATATTGGCCAACTTGAAGGAGCTTTTGAGGATAATTCAATCTGCAGATTATATTAATACGTGATCAAAATTTTCGAATGAAGTTCGGTTAGTAGGTTTAACAACATTGTAAATGGATCAAATTGCAAATCCTTATACAGGTGCGGATTCTTGTTTTTTTGGTTGCAGCACCTTTGTCATATCATATACATTGTTAGTTGTTTCTGATACTGATATACATAGCTGAAGCATATTGTATAGTTTGTCGTCTAAGTAATTTGAAAAGGCGAAAAAAAATTGATATCGAATTAGGAACATCAGATTTGAAGATGTTTATCTTGCGAAATTCTATCTCTTCGATCTTTTTCCTCTCTTTGTTCATAGTTGAAATGATAGTCAGTCAATCAATCAACATAAAAGTAAATAGCAAAATAGGTAGCAGTAGTATTTACCAGAAACAACCGAATGAATTGGTAGCGCAATTGGTTATCTAGTTTGGTGTTAAACCATTTCAACTCCATGGTTACATGTTCGATTTAAAAAATAAGTATCTGGCTCTCATATTATTTGAGAACATTAGTGTCATCTATTTAGAGTTTGTTGGTTCACCTCCATATAAAAAAAAAGTATTTACTTGAAATGGAGGATTGTGTTATATAACCCAATTCATGTTGATCCACTCAAATTGAAATTGTCCTTTTACCTAACATTTGTCTTTGTTTCATCTAACTCATGCCTCTGTCTTATAGGACCGTTGTTGTCTCAAGTAATACATTCTTCTATTTGAGATTAATCTTTTCCTTTTCAATTTTCTTCTTACCTTTACGAGTCCCGTCTTTTTAGATGGTTACACGTTTAATTTTCATGTTTTGAGCTTTTTATATGAGATAATATGATAAATACAAATAAAAAACTCTCACGAAGTTAATTATCCAACTTTAAGTCTTAAGGGTGTGTTTGGGACTCCGGTATGAAAACGGGCGGTTTGGTTAAGTTAACTCAACCGACGTTTGGGTGGCCGT
>JBBMKA010000020.1:5495379-5520378 GCA_037833695.1 Sechiopsis laciniata | reverse complement strand
GAAACCTTCTCCCAGTACCCACCATTGGGTCGATTTGCTGTTCGTGACATGCGTCAAACCGTTGCTGTTGGTGTGATTAAGAGCGTGGAGAAGAAAGACCCGACCGGAGCCAAGGTGACCAAGTCTGCTGTCAAGAAGAAGTAAGCCAAACCATCTACCAGCTTAGCCTGCATTTTGTGTCACTGAGTAGAATGGTTTTTAATTTGCAACATGAGAAAAACTTCTGTGCTGTTTTTAATTTTGGTTTGTGTTTAGTTATTTTAAGACGTACGTTATATTGTGTTGGATACTGCTGAGGTTATATGTTTTAAATTTGAAGTTAATTTCCCTGGTTTTTTCTTGGATATTATATATATCATTTGTCTTTGGTGGGAATGTAGAAATGTTTTTCTAAAACTTGGTTATTTTTGTCTTTATAATGTCATGTTTATGTCTTTTTAAACTTGAACCAAATAACGTTTCATGAAATAAATCACTGTTCTACATGCCTTTTATCAGTCCAAGGTGTTGAAATTATTTAATTATTATTTATTTTATAAATTATGGTTTTTTTTTTACTAATTATACTGAGGGATAAATAAAGAAATATTCTACTAGACTCGATCAAAATGAAATTTTATCCTCTTAGGATTTATTTTGGATTTATGCAAACCTAACATTTATTTATACATTTGAAGTTTTAAACATTTGTCCACGTTTTTTGATCAGTAAAATTAGGCGAATATAAGTGATCTTGATATTTACAAGTATATATAAAAATGAAAATCTTAACATGTAAAATGAAAAATATAGGAATTATATTTTGTCACAGTGCAAAATGGATGCCCAAAGCACGATAGGCTTAGTGCGCCACTTTACCAAATTGTGTTTGTGGCCCTCACAATCCCAATATTTATATATAAAAAAAAAAAAGAAAAAGAAAAGATGTGACTGGATCAAATCCCTTCATCTATTCAAGAGTAAAATTTTGATACTTTTTAGGATAATACATATTTATATCTATGTAGATAATAATGTGCCAAATAAATATTATGATTTGACTAGTAAGAGAAAAATGATATATAAATGTCAAACATTATTGTTGTATGAGTACTTCTATCTAAATATTGTTCTTTTTTTGTTATCCTTTATTTAACTAATGATTTGACCAGTAAGAGAGAGATGATATATCCAAGATGCCAAACATTATTGTTGTATGAGTACTTTTACTTAAATATTGCTTTTTTTTTTTTTTGTTATCCTCCATTTAACTAAATATTTTCTCTAACTTGTTATTGTTAATTCAATTATCATAACCAACCTAAACCAAATCTAACTTGAATAAAACATATATTTTTTTGTGCTTTTAGAATATGTATCGGAGATGGAGATAAATGAGGTTATGACAATTCATTATGGGCAAAATATTGAACCAATAGTAATTGAGGAAAGTTTTTCAAATGGTGATTTCTCGAAGATTATTCTAGCGAATGTTTTCATGGTTTTCAATTCTCTTAGGCCCTCTCATCAAACAATATTGCAGAATAATTTTGAGCGATTGACAGGAAAGGAAAAGAGGAATTATGTTGATATTAACGATACATAAAATTAAGAGACGCCAATTACAGAAAATCTCTTGCTCAATAGAGCCCAATGGAGGGGCATACCTTGGATACTTCGTTTCTTCGAGGAAGTGGGTACGCTTTCCAACTCCATTTCAATTTTATTTAATAAGAAAAAGTTTGGTGTTAGGAGTTTGCAAGTTGTTAGAGTTAGAATTGGTCATGGTCTTGACTTTTTTGAAGAAGAGTTCATGGATAAAAGATTTTCTAATATCGGATTTAACGGTTCCTACCCTCGAATGTGTCTTTATATCTCTATGGTCTTGGATGTCTCTTTCTATCTATTGGTTGTTACTTGTACGTCAATATGCCCTATATCAATCGATTTAACCATAATTATTCATCAAAACTCAACCAATGAAGTGTTGAAATTTTTTAGTCGGTGTCTTATATTGAGTTCTTCCAATCTTAAATATAAGAGAACTAACTCGCACAATTATGTTGATGCTCTTAGATTATTCTTGATCTTTGACTAATTTTTTAGTGGTCGATTTTGGTTCGAGTTGTGGACTAGAATCAATCTATTTATAAGATTCTTTTATCCTTTGTATTTGCTCCTCATTCGTTGAGAGCCCATTTGTATGTTTTTATATTATTATTAATGAATGTGTATCTTAATTTTAAAAAAAAGTAACACATATTTTTGTTATAAGAAATTAGAAATTAAATTTTTTTTTTTAAGAAAAACCTACACTTACTCAACCCATCATCATCTTAAAACAAAACTAGAACAAAGCCACCTCTAAAGTAAATTAATGAATTCTCCAAAAAAAAAAAAAAAAGTAAATTAAAATAAAATAAAGAACTTTCCTCCAATTATTCAAAATATGTTTCCTTTTTCTCTTTTACCCCATAAACTAGAGATGTCTATTTTGCCCGTGGGGACCCGCCCCTAACGGGGCGGGGAACAGGGTCGAGGACGGGGGATTGTATTTTCTGTCACCGATTCCCCGATCCCCGTCCCGTTTATTATTATTATTTTTTTAATATTTTTTCTTAATTTTATCTTTTTAATTTTCAAATAAATATATATTTTTGGAATATTATCTATGCATATTAATAATTTATTTAATAATTAACATTATAGTTAAAAACTTATAGATATTTTCTAAAAAAATCTAATTTTTTTGAACTTTTTGTTCAAAAAATATATAAAAAATGAAAAAGAAAAAAAAATTGAAAAAAAACCCCCGCGGGGAACCCAATCCCTGCTAGTGCCCTGCGGGGAATCCCCGTCCCGCCCCGTGGACATCTCTAGATTCTCTACCATAAACCCTAAAGAATGGTACTTTTTTTGTCTGTGCCCCGCGGGGAATCCCTACCTCGCCCCGTGGACATATCTAGATTCTCTACCATAAACCCTAAAGAATGGTACTTTTTGTTATTGCTAAAGCTAACTATTTTTCCCATTATTCTCAAAAAAGAAAAAAAAAATTATATTCTCAATCTTAATTATACCTCATATCTATTCTATTTTCATTTTAAGAAAATTAAAAATAAAAAGAAAAAAGAAAAAACATCTCTTCTTCTTCTTCTTCTTCATTCCATCAATTCTCAGAATCCGAAACAAAATTTCTGCAAGAAGAAAAAAAGCTAAAAGTCCAATGGTTTCTTGAGGCAATTTTCAGTATCTGTATAGTAAGAAAGACGATGACGCCGAACCGTTGTAACTTCACAAACTCGAAGATCGTCTTTGCTTTTCCTCTCATTCATGGAACGCGCCAAACCCTATTCCTTTTCTTCTTCTTCTTCAGAATCCAGCAGATTTTCAGATCCGGTTAATGCGAAGGTTACTGAATGGGAGGATTTCGAGCAAGAACTTGCCAGGCTATGGAGTCTCTCTTCGGCGCTCCAGGAAGCAAATCTACACAAAGAATCTCTCAATCGGAAGCTCCAATCCCTAATTCAGGTTTCCTTTTGGATTTTTTGTCGATTTTAAATTGCTGGTTTAGTTCTGTTTTATCTTGTTATTCGATATTTGACTGCCTGCATTGATTGGGGATTTCTCTTGGAACGTTTTGGTATTTGGATCTATTTAGCTAGAAAGAAAATAGAAGACGAATTAACCCGAAAATAATAAGAAAATGAAGAACAAAGAGAACTTGCTAGATTTGCATTTAGCACTTAGCTTGATGGTTTACAACAAAGAGTTCATCCTCTATTTATAGGAGAACTTAACTTGCAAGAATGTTAAAACCATTAAGAAGAAAAGACTAATAGTATGTTTATGCTCTTCGAAATTTTGACTGCGTGCATTTTTTCATGTGCGATGGATTGGGGGTTTCTCTTGGAATGTTGCGGTATTGGGATCTATTTAGCTAGAAAGAAACTAGAAGACGGATTAACCCGAAAATAATAAGACAATGAAGAACAAAGGGCATTATTGTATTAGTTAAGCATTTAGCATTTTGCTTGATGGCTTATAACAAAGAGTTCATCCTCTATTTATAGGAGAACATTGCTTACAAAACATGTCTTAACAAAGCTAATAAGAGAATTGGAGAGGCGGAGTGTAAGAATTGTTTTGTTTTTGTTTATGCGGTGAAGGAATTAATGTATATGTTTGTGCTCATTTTCATTTCGAGCAACTTGACACTTGTTCTAAAAATTACAGGTTGGGTGCGTTGTGGAAGTCGAATTTTTCTTCATTTACACATCTTAGGAGATACGTTTTGGAATTTTATTGCATTTCCACGTTGCATTAGAAGGCTGCTAAGTGAAATTTCATGAACAAAATAGTTAAATAGATGACCGTTGGCTTTATCTATTCAGTTTTGTTGCTTGGCTCTTTTGGGGAAGTTTAAGGTTCTGATTTATTTTGTTAAGAATTTTTTTCCTGTGTGTAAATCCAAAAGCCTTGCAGATAAATTTATGGACCTTGGGTTGTTAATTGTTGGGCAGGTTGATTCTGAGTCAGTTAGTCGATTGAATGAGCTTGCAGAAAAGCGCGAGAAGCTAGAAGCGAGGAAACGTATTGTGGAGAATATGTCCATGCGTTCTAAACTTGCATCAGAGGATGCTAAGAAGCAAGAGGAGAGTCTTAGTATTGAAGTTAGATCACTTTTGGTTGCTGGGACTGCTTTATCTAAATCGAGGAAGCGATTGCAGGTAACTATGCTCAATAGGATAAGAAAAGATGCCCGACCTTCTATTAATTTTGCAAGGATTTTTTAGGGCTCATCGGTGATTATTTATATATATAACTCTATCAGACAATAACATAAACATTAACGACCACCTTGAGTTGGCCTAGTGGTCAAGACTAGAGAGCATTGGGGAACCAAAAAGTTATAAGTGGTCACTTGTCTAGAAATTAATTTCTTACGTATTTTCTTAACAACCAAATGTTGTTAGATCAGACGGTTTGTCTCGTGAGAATAATTGAAAAATATAATCAAAGGGATGGATTTTTAACACATATATTTTTTGAACAGAAACAAGGCATTTTAAAAATACTATATATATTGTCATTCCACACCTCATTTATCTTTCTAAAATGACAGTATAAGATTATGGATCTCTTTAGTATTTGTTTTTCTTTTGATTCTGCATTTTAGGAATTGCCTCAAAACTAAAGCTAGGAATGTTTGTAAAAAATCCTGAAGAGATCAGTTCATGTTAAATGTGGATAATGGTGCCTCTGGCAGCAAACAAACTGAATAAAAAATTGTGAATTCTCTGTCTTAGGCATCATTGACAGTTGAATATATTTATTTTAATTTCGCTTGTATTTCATTTCTTCTTTTTGTGTTTATTTAATGTTAGGCTTTCACTACAAAGTAGTGATAATAACAGTAATGCTTGGTAAAGTTGTAAAAAAAAAAACTTTCAAGACTCTCTACTAACTGGACTGCTCGCATGCATGTTGTTATCATTTCACATCTTTGACAGGAATCAAGTAGATTACTCCTTGGGGAAGAAGGCTATGATCGTCTTAAAAGCTTACAGAAGATGCTAAGAAAAAGGCAGCAATATATGATTTCACAGGTTTCATTTCTCTATCCTGTCAAGATCTCGTCTGGACCTGCCAAGGATCAGGAGCTTGATTCGTTTCCTAGCACTAGTAGATTAGGTATATGCTTGTAAGTCTGAAACAGTCAATAATTCTTGATATAGGAGACTTAGTTTGATCCATGTATTGCAAGGTAGTCGAGGAGATATAAATAAGAGTTGATGAGTTCAATTTTTTATGACAACTTATCTATGAATTAATTTTTATGGATTTTCTTGACAATCAACTGCTGTAAGGTCAGACAGTTGTCCCGTGAGTATAGTTGCAATGTGCATAAGATGATCCGGATACTCATGCATATTCAAAAAATAAAAGATAGTCGAGGGGATATTTTCATAAAGTAGGACATTATTGACTAGCTGCCGAAAAATATTTATGCATTTTACATTCTATTTTCAATAATCAGCAACATTTCTGCTTCTTTTCGAGTGTTCTTAATCTTATATAACAGTTGAAGAAAAGCTGGTCATTTTATACTACTACTATCTATGTAGCAAAATCTTAGGCTAGACTAGTACACCAATGAAGACTGATATCTTTGACAAGGACCGAACAAATATTAGTTTTTTTAAGCCTTTGAAGTAGGATGCATGGCTAGACTATTGCATCTTATCTGTTCCCAAGGGGTGGCCGATGGTCGAAGATTTGGGCTTTGAAGGCATGCTCCCCTCAAGGTTCCAGGTTCGAGACTCACCTGTGACATTAATTTGTAGACACCTTCCATGTCTCCATTCCTTCGATGTCTTCCGGTGTCTAGCCTAGAGACGGGCGTGATTACTTTGGGTATAGTGGAGCGATGCTCCAATTTCTTGGTTTACAAAAAAAATATATATATTTGTTCCATCCTTGTTAAAGACTCACCTGTGACAATTGCATCTTATCTGCCATAGCCTCAATGTTATAAATATTTTTTACCATATCATTTGATCATGCTGTTTGATCATGTCTTTTCTTCGTTCTACCAGGAACTTCTGGATCTAAACCTGTCAATCATGGATCATTGACAATATTAGGTCTAAATTTGAATGTGCTTCCATTTAAAAAAATGAGTTTTTTCAGCGATAAGAAAGAGACTCAGAGATCTGCGAGTACCCTTGGATATGTTGCTCACGTATGTTCTCTCAACTTTCTGCAACTTGTGCTTTCTTTTCTACTGCTGCTACTTCTTTACAAATTGATCAATATTGGATTGAATTTTCTACCTAGTATTGAATGTATCTTGTCTGCAACCACTCTATTTTTTTTAAGGGTAAAATACCATTTTGGTCCGTCAACTTTGAGCTTTGTTCCATTTTGGTTCTTGAATTTTCAAAAATTTAATTTTGGTCCCTGAACTTTGTGATTTGTTCTGCTTTCAAAAGTTCAATTTTAGTCCTTGTGCTTTCATAAAAACTTGAAAGTAGTTCCTATAGTAAATTTGAAGATAAAATATTAATAATTTTAATACAATCAAAGGTAAAATGTGAACATATTTCTAAAATGTATAGAGAAAAAGGAGAAAGTTTTTGAAGAAAAAGGGACTTTTTTTTCCCTTTTTTTTTTTTTTTTTTTTTTTTTTTTTTTTTAACTTAAGGGACCAAAATGGAACAAACTTCAAAGTTTAGGGACTAAAATTGGACTTTTGAAAATTTAGGAACTAAAACGGAACAAATCTCAAATTTCAGGGACTAAAATTAGACTTTTGAAAATTTAGGAACCAAAATAGAACAAAACTCAAAGTTTAGGAACCAAAATAGTATTTTACCATTTTTTATATCGTGAGTGTCTGGGTCAACTTACGTGGCACCTCGACTATTCTCACGAGACATACTGTCTAATCCTTTAACATTTGAAGTCAAAGAAACCTGAAAAAAATTAATTCCTAGGTAGGGGGTCATCATGGATTGAATACATCTCCTCTTAGTTCCTCAAGTCCCTCTTGACCACTAGGCCACTTCATGATGGCTATGTTCGATGCTGGTTTAACAGTCAATGATCTTAAAATATGAGCTATTGAATTTTTTGCAGGCTGTTTCCCTCATATCTTCATATCTAAAAGTTGTGTTACGATACCCTATACGATTGGGTGTATCTCATTCTTACATTTGTGACTATGCACCTTCGATAGAACCTACATCATCTGTTTCGTTATCTACCTCACTACCTGCCACAGATTCGAAGCATGTCGAGTTCCCTCTCTTTTTAGATGGACAAGATACGACGAGAGCTGCTTATGCGGTATTTTTGTTAAACAAGGTATTTCCTTCTTTATGTCTTAATTTTGTGATTTATGAGGTTAAAAATAATAGTTCGTTTTTCCTGCAACATGGTGAACATAAAACAGTTCACATTTACCAATTTTCCACTGAAACCATTTGAATCCCCTTTTGTTGGTTGTTTCATTCCTAGTCCTCCCTGATCAAGAACTAGAATTTCTAATTAATTGAAATGATATAATTAAATTTATCTCAACCTATCAACTTACTTTTAGGTTGATGGGTGATTTAACATGATTCATTCATTGTATCATAGTCGGAAGTCATATATTCAAACCCTTATGAAATCATTTCATCTCTCGTTAATATTGATTTCCACTTGATAGGTCATTTCAGGCATTTTCAAATTTACAAGCCTTTTCAAGCCCACAGTGAGGTGGAGCATTAGTCGATATAATTAAATTGATTTCAAGCTATCGGCTTAAGCTTTTTGGTTGACTGGTGATTTAACATGATTCAATATGATTCAACTCTAGGCATTTGTTAGCAGGCTGCATCGTGTGGTTCTTTTGAGCTCGACTACTTACGTCATAGTTTTCCCTTGTCGATCTGTTGCAGGACTTGGAGCAGCTTCTTAACTTTATTGGTGTGAATAGTTTGGGCCCACGCCATATATTGGCTAACTTGAAGGAGCTTCTGAGGATCATCCAATCTGCAGATTATATTGATACCTGATCAAAATTTTCAAATGAGGTTAGGTTTCTAGGTTGAACAACATTGTAAATGGATCAGTTGCACATTTCTATACAGGTGCGAATTCTTTTTTTTGGGTTGCAGCATCTTTGTCTTTGGTTTTTTTTTTATGACTCGGGAAATTAGAGCTTCGCTCCTTTAAATTTGGAGTACCATTGGCCTGTCCCTAGTTGGATACATTGTAGGATCGGAAGTGAAATTGGGATACATTGTTAGTTGTTGGCTGGATACTGATATATTAGCTGAAGCATATTGTTTAGTTAGTTAGTCTTAAGTAAATTTTGATAATACCCAAAAATAAACATCAAAACGCATAAAAGAAGATTTGATTTAGGAGGTTCATTCTGCAATATTATTATCTCTTCCATCTTTCCCCCTTTTTGTTGTTATAGTTTAAATGATAATCTACCTCAGTCCCGAAGGGGTGATACAGTAGTTGAGATTTGGACTTTGAAGGTATGCTTCTTTTAAGGTCCTGGGTTCGAGATTCACCTGTGACGTTACTCGTTTGATGTCTCCGGTGTCTGGCTTAGAGATGGGCGTGGTTACTCTTGTTTAAAAAAAAATATGATAGTCTACCTCAAATTTATATCCAATGATTATTAGTGGTCTAGTGATCCAATGATTATTAGTTGGTCTAGTGATCCAATGATCTTGAGGAATTAATTAGTTATGTGTTATGGTGGTTGTTATTTAAAAATTAATTTTATAATGATTTTTATACTAATATAAAATAAAATTCTAATTAAAAAAAACTTAAAATGAAATCGCCAGCTAATAAGGATTTAGTTTTCCATTTTTTTGTTTGTTTATATTGTGTTTAAATTGATTATGCATTATAATTAAAGGGCTTCACTTGCCTCTTCGGTTGATTTGGGCGATTCATTAAGTACCCAAGTTTTTTTTTTTGATTTTTTTTTTTTTTTATTATCATTATTAAGAATTTAACAATATTTGAGAGTTGGGAAACTCGAATCTTGTAACCGTTTGGTTACTAAGTTTTAAATAGCAAGAGTAAAGTTATGTTCTTATTGATAAAATCAAGTTTTTAATCTAGGATTTAAACAAAATTGATGAAAATTATTGTGACGTATGGTTTCCTTACTAGTAGCATATTAATTTGTGGTAGCCAATTATAAGTTGCGCCATTTTGTGATTTAAGAACATAAACAAGTACAGATGTTTGAAACTGAAAAATGAAAATCATCTACTCTTTGTTAGAGAATTGGAGTTTATGAATCTATGATCATAGCTAATTCAAAAAGGAATTGGACTTTTAATTAAAGATGGAAAGTGTAAGCAAAGGGCCAGCAAAAACTAAGCTTTTTTTTTTTTTTTTTAAATTAAAAAATTAAGCTTAATTAACATGATGTATGACTGAATAATAAAATATTAGGTGTTTGAACTTTGAATTAATCTTTTAAATTCAAAAGGAAAAACAAAGCACAAGCAAAAAAAAGAAGGAAGTAGATGTCTCAAAAGAAGGCTATATTTTTACAAGGCTAACTCCAATCCAAGTCACCAAATTCCAAATAGAAAAAATAATTCCTAATTCTTTTCAAGTCCCTAAACTACAACTAATTTAAAACTGACAAAAAAAGAGAAACAAATATGCACTGAGATCTTCAACTACTGCTTCTGCCATAGCTTAACAATCTCTAAAGCTAAGCTGGTAACTGAAGCTTGACATTGTTCTTCAAACTGAGAAACATCAATTAAATATGGGGTCAATGGTGGCAAATCAACCAAGCATTAGGGACATACATATTATATACAAAACATCAACATTAAATTGTCGAATTTACCTTAGGATATAGTAGTAAAAGAAATCAGCATACAACAACGTCTGCACGAGACCGGCTATCCAAGCTGCAAAAGCGAATTCGTTTGGCGATTAGTTACTTATCAGTTATTTGTTAAGGAATATCTTCTTCCTTTGTGAATGCAACGTGCGTGTGTGTGTGTTTGTGCGAGAGAGGAAGAAACATACTTATCCAACGAACGAAGCCTGGCTCGGTAAAGTAGCGATAGATCCAATTCAATATGTATAATGCACGGTACGCGCTGAAAAGGTAAGAAAAAAGAAGAGATGAATGTATGTTCAAAGGCTTAGGTTTAAACGAAAAGGAGTACGGATTCAAGCTTTTGAACCGAAAGCCTCTCCATACGAAATAGTTGTATTTCCAGGGATTTAAATGAATTTAACTTCCTAATTCTACCAATGAAACAAATTCAAGTTGGTCAAAAAAAAAAGAAAAAAAAAATTACGATATATAATTCAACAAATTGTACTTTCTTTGTTTCATTAGGTAACAATAGAATGGAAAATGTAAACCTAAAAGGAAGCTTTCATTTGGTAACAATAGAATGGAAAATTTAAACCTAAAAGAAAACTTCCAAAATTTTCAAGTTTCTTCGTAAGAAATCTCCCCCGATAGATTTCAAAGATTTAAAAGCATTAACAAGTCAACACAACTTTGAATCAAGGAGAAAGGAACTATATTATACTTGAATTTGGTATATAAATAACTAACATGAATCGGTCGAGTGGTTAAAAGGGCCTTTGGGGAACTAAGAATGAATGATGTTAATCCATGTTAGCCAACTGTCAACTGCCTAGACATTAACTTCCTACAAGGTGCACATAAGCGGGTCCGGACATTAAAAAGATCTGGGATATAAATTAACATTAAACATGTCTTGAAACATGATGGTAAGAGATGAAAACATGTTGCTTTCACCTAATTCACTGATGGAACATAAATCCTTGTTTCAGAATCCCTCAATATCATATGCAATTTAACATCAACATGTAATGTACTTGACAAGATATTAAGCGAAGACTTCAGAAATGGAGAGTTACCCGAGAAGGAAAACATATTTTCCAGTTAAATTATCGATATTCCGTGTCCTTTGTAGCAACACCAATTGAGGAAGAATGGCAACGGCTTCCAGATATAGGGAAAATGTCCACATCACCTACACATTTGCATTCATTAACAAGAACGCGGTTGGAAAAAAACTAAATCTATAATGCAATGAAATAACACACCTTCCTCTAATGAACTCAATTCTGAATAGTGACATGAACTAATCCAAGAGGGATAGTAAAAAAAGAAACAATATATGTACCTCCTTGAATGTAAACTTGTGATTAATAACCAGTGCCAACAGCAGAGAAGGCAACACAATAAATTGATAACGAAATGTGTCCTGCTCCTTGTCGTACGATCTACGCACAACTTTGTGGCGTCGCATGTACCAAACAATGGAGAGAGAACTCCCCAGGAATATTAATTTCATTATAGAATTATATATTGACGAAAATCTGTCAAATATGTCCAAATAACGGGTAATGAAAACCAGGGCGTAAAGTTCTTGAGTCTTCAAAGAAATACCTACAGAATCAGTTATCAATGATCAGATTCAGACAAGATATTGTTTGTACACATGGCAGCTCCATTCAGAAGAGCATTCAAACTTACACAACCAGGAAGATACAGTTCATTGCTCAATAAATAAAACATTCAGAGACTTGTTAAACTGAATAGTTTAATGATAAAACAACCAAATGTAGAAAATACAGAGAGAATAAACTGGCTGGGTATATACAATGATGAAAACAAAATTTATGTAAAGAAGCAAAATCCAAATGTTCTAAAAGCAAGGTGTGAAACATCTCACACATTTGTATTCATTTTTTTTTTTTCTTTCCTAAGAATATTTGTCAGTGTCCAAACTAACTAACACAAACCTCAATTAAGCTCATGGAAAACTATTCGACCCTAAGCATTTGATTGTCTATAAATTCATAAGATTTTTTCATAAGATTTTAATATTGAAGCCAGGTAGCCTCCATGGGGTTTCAACACATTCTTGTCCCTCTTACTTTTGTCACTTGCTCCAAACCGTGGTGGCTTGATTAATCAAAGACCTTTTGCTTTCCATCAAAGATCAAACTTTCAGTGAGACAAAAATGAAAGAATACAAGGGAATCCGGAGAAGAACTACAAGAAGGGGGTTTCAGTCAGGTAAAATATGACCAAGCTAATTACAAAGTCGAACTTTGAAACTGTCGTCTAAGCGAAACATAGAGCATAACACTAGACCAAACCTTATATTGGTCTCTTTCCACCCCTCTAAAAATTATTTTATTCCTCCCCTACAAACCCCACACAATAGCACAAATCCTTGCTTGCCACAAAAATCCTCTTCTCCCAAAAGGGCAGATAAAGAAGTAACTCCTTGACGATTCGTAAGAACTTCAACTTCTTTAATCTATATATGATTTGTGAGGTTAGGATTCATAAAAGTAAAATGTGAGTTAATGAATCCAAGTTTACACAATCAAGGGATAATCAAACCCACGTAACAAACATAAATTCAACTTCTTAAGTCAAATCCATGAGGCAAACACCCTTAAAACATCTAAAACCTTCCCAGATTTCTCCAGTTTAACATCACACATCTGAAAACGAAACCTCGGTTAAATCGAAACCTATCTAAACTGTTATATAACTCAAATCAAACTACCAAAACAAAATCCCTGACATTTTAAGCACCAACAAATCATCATATCCAACCATACGAACAATTCAGGACCGAATTCGCAAAGTTCACAAGCGGCAAAACAGTGCTAAAGCCTAAAAACTACAAGAAAACAAGCAGGAAGAAATTAGAGAAAGAAGACGAACCAGCACAAGATTTGATGGTATGAATTTTGAGGAGCAAAACCAAAATGCTGGCCAAATGGGTCATATCCCCAGCCAATCTGAAGAAATTCATCATCTTCTTCTTCGTGTTCAAAATTTCCCGACAAGGGAAATTTTGATGTTGAAATCGGCTGGAAGATGAAGTTGTAGAATCGATCTCGCAAATTTCCTAGAACCCTAAAATTGATTATGAAACAAAGAATAAGAACTGAAAATTTCGTATTTTTAAATGTATTTTATTCTAAGAGCTGTACGGATGCTTTTCATATTTGGATTGGAAATTTTGGAAGGAAAGCGATAGCATAGGCCAATGTTTGGATTTAAGTGATTACAAATTGAATTTTTAATAATAGCTCATTTGGGAGGGGTTTAGATGAGATTTTGATGATGAATTATTTTGAGTAGTAAAAAATTCGTTTGGATGTGATTTTTTTGTAGTATAAATTTAAAATGAGTAGTTATTTTGAGTATTTAAAAAAATAATGATTAAAAATAAGTGGTTAGAAATGAAAAGTTATTTTTAATAGTAAAATTGAGGAGTTATTTTGAGAAGTTACAAAAATTCGTTCGGATGTAGTTTTTCAAAGAGGAGTTAGTAAATCCTCAATTTAAATCCTCCTTAAATATGGCAAACAAACACCTTTTGGACACAAAATTTTATAAATGAGTTAGAAGGTAATAACTGGAATGTAAATATTGTAGAGGAGTTAAGCCAATAGTTTGTTTGAATATTGATTTTGTAGAGAGGTTGCATAAACGAATAATTTTAATATGATGAGTTCTTTTGAGTAATTATAAATGATTATTTAGTAGTTGCAATAGTTTGTTTGAATGTTGTTGTTTTAAAAGTTGCAAATGTTCATTTGCAAAAACACCCACAATAAAATTTGAAGTAATTTTATTTTATTGTTGTTTAGAATAAATTAAATTAAAATCTTTATTTTAGGATTGGTAGCCTGTCGACTTGGTAGATTGGGAAGACAATTACTTGCTAAGGATGACAATTTTGATCTTCAGACTAATATGATATTGTTTACTTTGAACCATAATTCTTATGTGAGACTATACTTCATTTGTATCAAGAATCTTTTCATCGAACAATTGTTATTGCCCTAGTACCACATATATTGAAAAAGTTACTGACTTAATGGTTTCATTGCTTGGTAGTAATCCAGTTCAACACCACAATCACAAGTTCGATCTTGGAAATCGTTACTTGACTTTCATATTATTTGAGAGTAATAGTACTTTTTATGTCGGATTTGTTGGTCCCCTCCCCCTAATTTGTGTTTAAAAAAACAAACAAACAAAGTACCACATATGAACTTTTCTTACTCAATAGTCATTTTTCTAAACTACACTTAAGGCTGTCAGAAGGATCCATCTAAATTACATCTGAGCACAACTACATCTCACAAGAGTAACATTTCGTAAGCAATTCTTGCTACAACGCTTAGTTCAGAAGCACTTCACACTTGAGCACACATATGTTAAATCATGAGCATATTGCAGAAATACTTCTCATCCAAGTATTTATATGCTCACTCACCAACACATTTCAAAAGTATTCGTCATTAGAGCACATAATAAGAGCTCAACCACGATATTTCATTATGATTGTGTTAATATCAATATTGAGCCTCACAAATTTTTTGTTCGGCATTCGAGAATTCTATAAACATGGTTAGGTTAGAAAAAAGGATCTAATACCATTTGTTAAGAACGATAACCCTCGAGACATTTTTACATCATATGATATTATCCACTTTAAATATAAGATCTTTGAGACTTTAATTTTTGTTTCACTAAAAAAATCTTATATCAATCATTTTTGTATACATATGATCTATTCTTTATTTGTTAACTAATGAGACTACACTTTATTTATATTCTCACCAATCTTGTACTTTTTACTTAAAATAATTTTTGTTCCTAAGTGTGATTATTTTGAGATGCATAGATAAGGGATTTTGGGGAAAGAAGGCAAAATTTAACCATGTTAGTTGATGGTAGAAAAAACTTTATAGCAATCCCACATCCAACCTTCATTCCAACCCCTTTCCTAACATCCATTTCCAAATAAAAATTTCATAAGTTTTGTGCAACAATTCATTCTAATGCTCTTTATCTAAACAAAATTTATTCTACAATAACTCTTTCAAACAATCTTATCCAAATATGATTTTCGTGCAACAATTCATTTAAATACTATATTCAAATGACTTCATTTTTTTTTCCTTCCATTCATCTTCTCGATCCAAGAATGCAAAATTTAGTAGGGGTGTACAAAAAAAAATCGATCTTTGGGTTGAGTTATAAATTTTATTTTGGAGTGTGTAGTTGCTCTCATGCATAGAGTTGAACAATCGGTCAATTAAGCAACCCAAAAATTTACTTTGAACCAAAAAAAAAAAAAAAATCCCTTAATCCAACCCCATAATGTACACCCGTAGGGGGTGTTTTGATGATAAGTTAGCTTGATGAGTTATTTTGACTAGTTAAAAATTGAAAGTTGTAATAAAAAGCTCACTTGAATGTTAGTTTTTTGTATATGAGTTAGAGTCAAAACTTTATTTAGATGTGAATTTAAGATGAATAGTTATTTTGAGTAGTTAAAAAAAATGATTAAAAATAAGTCTTTTATTTTGATTAATTAAAAATGAATAATTAATATTGAGAAGTGTTAAATGAATCATTAGAAACGAAAAATTATTTTAATTAATAAAATAAAGAGTTATTTATATCAATTACAAAAAACTCGATTATATATAATTTTGGAATGAGAAATTAACAAATCCTCTAACTAAATCCTTGTTAGATATGGCAAACAAACACCCAGTAAAATCTAGTTTGCTCCGCCAGAGTTGCAGCTGACTCATGCTTCGAAGCAATAAATGGCAGTCAAAAAACACGATGAACAAAAAAAACCGCCACCGTAATGCATTTCCTCAATCTGTCACTCTCAAATTCAAACTCGTTGAGAAAAATTCACTTTCCTCAAAAACCAATCCAATTCGCATGAAAAAGAAAGAATGTACATCATAATCTCCATTGTCGCCATTGTTCATTACCTTCACATGGGGATTGCAGCCCGTTTCTTCTATTTATCCCTTCAATTTCATCTTCATTTCCCCTCACCCCAGTGCTTAATCTTCATCTGGGTTGTGAAATTTTTCCAAACAGCCAAATGGGTTTCTTCCCATTTGCCGCTTTTTTGCTCTACTCGTTGTTTGTTTCTAGGGTTTGTTCGGTTCATGGGAGGATTCCGACCACCATTGAAGGGCCGTTTAAGCCTGTAACTGTCCCACTTGATAAGAGCTTTCGAGGGTTGGCTGAGGATTTGCCGGAAACCGATTTTAGAGTTCAGAAGTATGGTGCAGAGTTTGAGCCGGAGCAGATTTCTGTTTCTTTATCTGCTGATTATGACTCTGTTTGGATTTCTTGGATTACAGGTTTGTTCTGATTCTTTGAGTTCTTCGTTTTGAATATGCTTAAGAGATTGTTGTTAAGTGCTTGTAATTTGGTTGTGAACTTGCTTGCTTGTTTGTTTCTAGAATTGTTTGGTTGATGATACTTTTGCTTGCTCAAAGTTAGAAATTACCCAGGTATGAGATTGGATTGTGGGAGATTGCTTGCCTGACTTGATAATCATTTGTTTTTGTTTTTTGGGTTTTGAAAATTAAGCTTATGGTTACTACTTCCACCTTCTACTTATGTTTGTGTTTTTTTTTAAGAAAAAAACAAGTTAAGTTTTGAGAACTAAAAATGAGCTTTCAATCATTTGTTTTGGTTTTTTAAATTTGTCTAAGAATTCAAATATTTGATGGAGAAAGATGAAACCACTGTAGACAATTTATTAGAAACATAATTTTTAAAAACCAAATAGTTATTAAATAGGATCTTAATAAACATCATTGGGTGGTTTCCAAAAGGGGCGGTCTCTTTGGTAGATGTTTGGGGTCTCTAAAACTTCAAGGTATACTTTCTTGGAGGTCTCAGGTTCGAAACTTACGAGTAAGCTTCATTGTAAAATCCACAATCTTTCCAAAAAAAAAAAGAAGTAAAATCTATAAACGCACGAGTAAGCTTAATTGTAAAATTCATTGTTGTCTCCCGAGTCCAGGCCTTGGGACGGACGTAGTTGCCCCGAGTGTGTAGTGCAGCGAAGCTCCGTTTCCCAAATTATATATATAAAAAGAGTGAAAGCTTGAGAAATTCTGACTGAACTGTGTGTTTGTTTAGTGTATGAATGAATGCTTAAAAGACCCCTCATGACGTAAGATAGAATTGGAGAGCCTATTTGACATGGCTGGCTGATTGTTTTACACCTTCAAAACTATTAGAGAGAAACTGAAAAAGTATGAACATGCATTGGGCGGTTATTAAAGGCAGCCATATTGAACAATCATTCCATATTTTGGTGATCATATTTAATAACTGTTTCTTAAATTGAGAATTCTTTCTAGGAGTTGGCAGTTATTTATTTATTTTTAATGAATTGCAAGGTTGCAAGTTTTTCATGTATGAAACGCATCAGTTTCCCTTTCCAAGATGAGGAATAGATGGTGATTTGTTTAGGAACGCCATAATGCTTTAGAGAATGATCAATCTGAATTTTGTAAAAGACATAATATAGGTTATGAAGGGGTTAGTATAAGTTCGGTAGGGGGTTTTCGGTAATTAGTTTAGACTTTCTGCTATAAATAGTAGATAATTGTTGTAGAAAGATAAGTCTTATTTTGGGTAATTCAGTCCTCAGTGGATTGATTGGGAGAGTTATAACTGTGTCTAATCATTATGATATTGTAGTTTCTTGTTTTAAGATTGCAGCATAGTTATCATTACTGTTTCCGTTGGATTTTAATATTTAGATTCAATTTTCATTGAACTTATTCTCCAAAGCGAGTTGGGTTTAGCAGTTATATGAGCCATTTGCTCGATTCAGCGAGATTCGGTTGATGGCAGGGGACTTTCAAATTGGCGACGACATTCGACCTCTAGATCCCAAAACAGTTGCGAGTATTGTTGTGTATGGGAAGTTCAGAATGCCAATGAATAACAAAGCAGAGGGTTATTCTCTTGTCTATGATCAACTTTATCCCTTTGAAGGCCTCAGGAACTATACGTCTGGAATCATACACCATGTTCGTCTAACAGGTACGGTCAATTCTAATTTTCGATGTGCTTAGAATCTTGCATAACTTTCGAAAGTTAGTTGGTTTCATCCATTTGAAGATTTATGGAGCTCTCTTGTTTTTGGTGACAGGATTGGAGCCTGATACTTTGTACCAATATCAGTGTGGAGACCCTTCTGTTGCAGAAGAAATGAGTGGTTTGTATTATTTCAGAACTATGCCTGTTTCAGGGCCTAAGAGTTATCCTAATAGAATAGCAGTGGTTGGGGATTTGGGTCTTACATACAACACTACATCAACAGTTAATCATATTTTGAGCAACCACCCTGACCTTGTTCTATTGGTTGGGGATGTGAGTTATGCCAACTTATATCTTACAAATGGCACTGGCTCTGATTGTTACTCTTGTTCTTTTTCTGAAACTCCTATTCACGAAACTTATCAGCCTCGTTGGGATTACTGGGGAAGGTGAGTCGGGTTTCCCCTCCTTTTTTTCTTTATTTTTAAATTCGAAACTTACTCGTCTTGCTAACTTCTTAAGTATTCAAATCTTGGGTACTTTTAGCAGCCATTTTTTAAAACCGAAAGTCAGAGCTTCGATCCACTATATCTAGGTCACCTGCCCCCGTCCCAAGGCCCGACTCAAGAGACAATAAAGGATTTTACAATTAAGTTCTCTCGTGAGTCTCGAACCTGAGACCTCTAAGGAAGCATGCCTTGAAAGCCCCAAGTCTCAACCAAAGAGGCTGCAACCTTCTTTTATGTTTGTTGTCTCTCTTTTGATGTTTAACATAGAAAAAGAAAACAATTTAGAACTGCTACATCTATCGTCCATTCTATAACATAGGAAAGCCTAATATGCAAAATCTTCAGCCTTTTGATTTGTATTACAATGCCTAACTTTGCCAAAAGATGATTCACTTTTTGACCTCTTTCTACCCCCTCCCTCACTCCCCCTCTAGCACATTCAAGATCAAATGTAGTTCAAAAAAATGTAGTTAGAGCAATTTTAAGAAACAAACTCACACATTTTTTTATATTATTAGGTATATGCAGCCTCTAATAGCCGAAGTTCCATTAATGGTAGTGGAAGGGAACCATGAGATAGAACCACAAGTTGAAAATCAAACATTTGTATCTTATAGTTCTCGATTTGCATTCCCATCCAAAGAGAGTAACTCGTCTTCGACATTTTACTACTCATTCAATGCTGGTGGGATTCATTTCATCATGCTTGGTGCCTACATTTCATATGACAAATCAGGTGAATCCATAGCCTGCCCCTTATTCATAATCTTTTAGATTAGGAAACTTGATTTCAATCGGTGCTGAATCCATCGTGCTGTTTATCTCGTGTGGTTCAGGCGATCAATACAAATGGCTGGAGCAAGACCTGGCTAAAGTTGACAGGAAAATTACTCCATGGTTGATTGCTACATGGCATCCACCCTGGTACAGCACCTATACTTCGCATTATAGAGAAGCGGAGTGCATGAAAGTGGCAATGGAAGACTTGCTCTACAAGTATAAAGTTGACATAGTCTTCAATGGTCATGTATGTCCCTCTTTCTTTCGGCATTTTTCTCATTTGCGACTAAATCGTCCATTTCTAGATATCACGACGTATTTGTTACAATTGTATTGATTTGATCTACTCTTACACCATTTAAAGTGAACTAGGGATGATTTTTTTGAAAAATAATGGTGAAATAGTTTTGTCAGAATCACTAATTAACTACTTTATTAGCACCTTGTAACTGTTTTTTGGATTTCAATGAAAATTTTGAGAAGTGGTTTTACTTGCTTTAAAGTATATGATTATAAAATCATAAGCATGTGGGTGTAAGATTCTCTGTAACTACCTGTAAATGGTGCTTTTTCTCTGTACAAGTTAAGTACATAGCAAGAATCTAAATAGTTAACTGCATACTTTGGGGTTTGTCTCTATTGAATACACAAGTTTGTTGATGTAAATTCATGATCAGGTTCATGCCTATGAGAGGTCAAATAGAGTATATAACTTCACTTTGGATCGGTGTGGTCCGGTCTACATAATGGTAGGCGATGGAGGTAACCTGGAGAAAATGGCAATTGAACATGCTGATGAACCTGGAAATTGTCCAGAGCCATCCTCGACACCGGATGAATACATGGGCGGCTTCTGTGCATTCAATTTCACATCAGGCCCGGCTAAAGGAAAATTCTGCTGGGATCAGCAACTCGCTTATAGTGCATATCGTGAAAGTAGCTTCGGCCATGGCATTTTGGAGGTTCGCCCTTCTTTCTCTCTCCCTCTTTTAGACATCTGAGCAATACTACATTTTCATGTCATATTGATATAATTGAATGTGTTTGAGAAACATTTGCAATGTCCTGCCAACTCTAAAATCTATGATATGAGCCATCCAAAACACATAGAATAAGCCATTTCTAGAAAACTGCAATGTATCATCATATTCTGGGATTAAAATCTTAGAGTAAATATATATTTGACCGTTTTTCAACTTAGTACCCAATAGAAGCTTATATTTTCATTTTGCTCCTTATGTTCGGGTTCGGGCATTTTTCAAATATACCCTTTCCTTAGTGACAAAGCTAGCTTATGACAAACTTATATGAAATGATCTTTTATGAGTTGGTACAAATTCAGAAGAACTTAGGCCACATGAATTTTGAAACTCTAAGTAAGTGGTTATTTTGAGGTTAAAAATGAATGTTTTGAAATGAGTAGAGGAGTTAGTTCGTGTGTGGAAGAGTTAGAGACAATAGCTTGTTTGGATGTGGATTTGAAATGAAGAGTTATTTTGAGTAGTTAAAAATGAACGTTTAGAAGTGAATAGTTAAAAATGAATTATTTTGAGTAGTTAGAAATGAATAATTAGAGTTGAGTGATTAGAAATAAAGAGTTATTTTGAGTAGTAGAAATGAATGATTAGAAATGAGTGGTTAGAAATGAGAAGTTATTTTGAGTAGTAGAAATGAATGATTAGAAATGAGAAGTTATTTTGAGTAGTTAATAATGAGGAGTTGTTTGAATAGTTACACTAGCTCGTTGGATGTAGTTTTTTGTGGAGTAATTAGGAAATGCTCAAGGTAAATCCTCGACAAACAAACACTCCCTAAGGAGAAGGGTATGATTGAAAAATGATAAAATGCAAGGGACTAAATTGAAACCACTAAACATTAACACTATGAAAACTCCTTTAAATGTTCGTGTTTGGGTCGGATGTTGATGTTTGAAGTTTGGAAACTAAAGAGTATTCTTTGTAGGTGAAAAACGAAACTCACGCATTGTGGACTTGGCACCGAAACCAGGACTTGTACCAACCGTATGGGGATATAATTTACATCGAACGACAACCAGAACTATGTTTAATCGAGCAGAAGGTAAATACATACAGACATGGAAAACAAGAAGATATGTGACATTATAACCAGGGTACATATAGTTGATAAAACCCTTGCTGTTGTCAATTGCCATACAGAAACTTTTCTGAGCTTTTCATTATGTTCTTATATGGATTCCTACTTGATGAACTCAGCTACCACATGGAGCATACAAAGAAATGAAATATGTTTTCTTTTGTATCTCTTCAATATTGATCCTCCTATAAAACTAATGGTCTTGAAGAAATTAATACATAAAAGATGATGTGATTTTAGCTTACCATTCATACTATTGGTGAACGAACCATCATAGATTGGTTTAGTAGTCAAGGAGAGACTTGAAGATCAAAGAAGTTAATGGATTCAGCTCATGGTGGTCGCCTATCTTACGAGTTTTCTTTACAGTCAAATATTGTAAAGTTAGACGATCTAGTTCTTAAGAATGTCGAGGTGCGCAGGAGGTGGTTTGGATACATATATAAATAAACAATAATAAAAATCTATTGGTGAGGTCTGAATAATGAATTGAACCACTAAATTGAATGAGTAAATCCCCTAAAGCAAGTGGGAGATTTGTGAAGACTTAGCTAAACCTACCCTATTTTTCCTATGCCATTTAGTTTTCAAAGCAAACATATATCAAACATCCAAACAAAAGCTACATTAGGAAGCTGATTTCTAACAAAACTGAATAACCCTCCCTCTCCTACATTGTTAATGAAGTAACTGAGATAGCAATCGAAAACAAGACGAATATTAAAAGCCTAGGGATCGTGAAACCCGAACAAGCTTTTGAGTTGGTTGGCGTTGAGGTTGATGTTGGGTTGTATATGGGATTTGCTCCATTCGTGTCGTCGGTACCGCCATTGTTGAAGCTCGGTGAGGAGATGGTTGTGGCTGGCACTGTTATTGTCGGACTTGTGTTTGCCGGAGGGCTCGGTGTTATTGCTCCTCCTGCCGTACTGGATAATTGTCACAACTGATCTTGGTTAGATTTTTTTTTTTTTTTAGCCTAATCAGAACAATTCAATGGAAAATCGTCACAAATGAATTATTGAGATTTAGAGAACCATAGGACCAAAGGAATGAATGGAATGCAAAAGATTTGGACAAATTCTCAGACAAAATGATTTAGAAGAATTGATTCTTTATGGGACACCCCAATAGCATCTTCTGATTACATTACAACTTCCATTATGCCACTCGATCTGTAAAGTAAAATCTTAGTTGAATGAAGAAGTTATTTTATCTCTTTCCGCACCATTCATTCAAATAAAATCTTAGTTGAATGAATGGTATAGAAAAAGATAAAATCTTATCGTTCTTATTTAAAATAAAATATCATAATTGTAGTTGGGACGGAGAACTCTCGTTTAAAAAAGAGATTATGAATGGTTATGATATAAAACTCTCATTTGAATTGAGAGGTTATGATATGAATTATATTATACTGACTTTATGAGAATTTTATGAAATTCTTTTATGAAGATTTATAAAAACACACATTTTGATATAAATGAATGTCTAAATCATTTTTTATACAATTTAACTTCTAACATTTAGATGGAATTTTTCATATATTTTTTAAAAAAATTCAAAAGCATTTTTTATAATAAATTGAAAATTCAGAAAGCAGAACTTAAAAAAAAAAAAAAAAACCAAATAGGCAAATGCCTAAATTTTAGAGGCTAAATTTGTGATTTAATTTATATTTAAATATTATGTTAAAATACAAGCCAGGTCTGACAAGTGCAGCAATTAATGACCATTTCTCAAAAAAAAAAAAAAAATTAATGACAAAACAGAGCCTGTAATGTACAATGCAATCTTGACCAGTCTTCTAGATTTTCAAAACGCACCGTATTTGTACTCAAAAAGTTAATTTTAAATTATAAAAGTATGTGCCCTTCTGACCGTTGGATCTGACCAATACCTGGGCCCGGGTCAGACTGATCCAACGGTGTTTGACCCACAAAAAAAGATGGAGAAGAATATCTCAGATTTAGAACATTGCCTTTTCTTCAAATAAATAAAATGTTTCTTCAAAAAGAACAAAATTATTTGTTTAAAAAAATAAGTGAAAAAATATTATTATTCTTAGACAAATAAAATGTTACTTTCACCCTAATAAAATCAAATCCTTACTTTAAAAATATATATGAAGTAAATTTCGTTCATTTAAAGCAATTTGATTGGAAAGAAAATATAAAATTTACCGAGTCCAAATTCTTTCGATTATTGTAAGTAAAAGAGAATCCAATTTTACTTGAACATCAAGAATTCTCCACTAAAATAATTTTAAAAAATATAATATAATAAATGGTTTCTTTAAGCATATTTAAAAAGAATCTAATATTTAATTTTAAAAAAAAAAACTGGAAAAAATTGTGTACCTGATAGAAGATGGATAAACACAAGATCCATAACCTGCACAGAACAACTATGTCAAACAATCAATTTCAAAATTAAAATTTGTTGATTGATTTATTTATTTAGTTTTAACAATTGAGATTATCAAAATTATTAAAATTTATATCGTGATATATATGAGAGATTGAAAAAGTGTATTTTAATGCAAATGGATTTCAAATTTAAATCCAAGATACATTTTGTGAGTATTTTTCCAAGAGTAGAGGAAAGAGAAAAAGCTAAGAAAATAATCTTGCAATTATACAACCTTGCATGCTTGGAGACAAATAATATTTCTAATTTAGAGCTAATCAAAACATAGCTCAATATTTAAAAAAAAAAAAAAAAAAAAAAAAAAAAAAAAAAAAAAAAAAAACTCAATAAATATACGAAAATAACTTGGCTTAAATGAAGAAACAAATATATGATTCAAATTCAACCATTGAATTTAGTTATTAAATAAAATATACTAACATAGCTTAACATTTAAGACATTTACTATTTTGTTTTTCAAATTCAAACTAAGTCAACATATTAAAACACAAACTCTTTATTTACAAAGTTTCCAACATACCTCTATTTTTAGAACTAGAAAAAGGAAAAAAATTCCAACCAAATTCTCACTACATACATAAAAAATAAAAAATAAAAAAAATAAATCAAGCTTATATACATATAATAATACAATTTTTAGATTTTTTGTAATATTATACATTATTTATCAATGTTTCAAAAATCAACTCAAAAAAGAAAAAAAAAAAAAAAAACAGTTTTCGATTATTTATACCCTAATTG
>JBBMKA010000020.1:5466377-5481143 GCA_037833695.1 Sechiopsis laciniata | reverse complement strand
CCGATCTCTACAATTTATAATTTTGTTTACTTTGATTTTAACATTTTATTTACATTTTTAAAAACCAAACTAAAATCTAAAAATTAAAAAAGAAAATTAAAAAACTTGATTCAATTTTGTAATTAGATCGAAATTAAATAAGAGAAAAAGAAACCTTTGCAGAGAATTTCAACAAAAATAAGCTTAAATTTTAAAAATCAAATAATTATCTCTTTGGTTTTACCATTAAGCTAAAAATTCAAATATTTTATTAAAATTATGAAGAAAAAAACCAATAAAATGGTTATGAAAAAACATGAGCCAGGAGCCAAGCATAATTTTAAAAACCCAGATGAAGGAATGAATATAAAAGAAGCTAAATAAAAAAGAAAAAAAAAAAAAAAAGCGCACACACACAAACAAAACAAGTGAAAATAGAAACCCAATGATTATGAAAAAAAAACGGTTTTAGTAATTTTAGTTTTCCATTCAAATAAGCTAAACCACGCATAATTTAAACAAAAATAATAATAAATAAAAACGAGAGCAAAAAAAGAAATATATAAATAAAGAGAGATGGGAACGAACTAGGATCAGTCTGGGCGATGGTGGCTGTTCCACCAAAGCCACAAGAGCCGGAAGCCATGGCCTTGCGCTGGAAAAGGCTATTGAAGGCGTAAGACGAGTGGGCATGGATGGTGTTCGGGAGGAAACACAGCCCGTTCGATAGGATCGGGGTGCAGTCGGCGCCCATGGCGCATGCGTAGTCGAGCGCCGACTGCAGTGCCTCGTAGCTCGCTTCGCTGCGAGCTACGCACCAGTACGCGCTATCGACATCGGTTGTTCCGAGGAGGAGGAGGAGGAAGAGAGAGACAAGAGATGTGGCCATGGAGAGTAAAGTAAAGTAAAAGGAGGAGAGTGAGTTTGAAGATACAATATGGCTTGGTGGATACACACACAATATCACAATATGGTACTTTCATCCCTTTTTCACTTTTTTTCTTTTCTTTTTTATCTCTCTTTTTCTTTTGAATTTAAATTTATTAGTTTTAGTTTTGTGTTTTTGCAAGATTGAAATAATCATGGGTTTTTTTTCTTTTTATTTATTTTTTTAAAATGTATTTTAAATTGGACATAGGGGTTTGTTTGTCAATTTTAAAGATGATTTAAAAAAAGTATTTACTAACTATTTTTCAAAAAACTACATCGAAACAAGTTATTGTAACTATTCAAAATAACTCATCATTTTTAACTATTCAAAATAACTTCTCATTACTAATCATTCATTTCTAACTACTCAAAATGACTCTTCATTTCTAACAACTTATTTCTAATAATTGATTTCTAACTATTTAAAAGAACTCATTTTTAATCGCCCAGTTCTAATCATTCAATTTTAACTACTCAAAATAACTCTTCATTTCAAATTCATATCCAAACAAGTTATTGTCTCTAATTTCTCTACAAAAATCCACATGTAATTTTTGGCCGTCACTTCTCCATAAAGATTTACATCTAAACAAGCAGTTACAAAAAACTTTAATTTTTTAAGTACTCAAAATAACTACTCATCCAAAACATTATCCAAATACCTCCACAATCATCAAATGGTCAAAATTAACTCAGTCCAATAATAAACTACATTGTTACATACTTTCTTATATTAATGTGTTAATGATTATTTATAATGCCTAATTAATGAGTGTTATATTAATGATTATTATGGATACAAGTACTTCAAAATTTGTGTATATTTATAATTATTCCATTAGTACAATTTTCTTTTTAAAAATAATAATTTAGGCTTGTTTGATAACCATTTAGTTTTTAGTTTTTTATTTTTGAAATTTATGTTTATTTTTACTCAAATCTCCTACAATATACTATATCTTTCTTATAATGTATCCATCGTTCCTTAAAAAGTACGTGAATGCTAACCAAATTTCAAAAATAAAAACAAATTTTTGAAAGTTACTTTTTTTGTTTTTAAATTTTGGTTAAATTATTTAAAATATAGGTAAGATGTAGATGTCCAAATAAGAAAAAACCTATGGAAATGTGACTGTTGTAAACTTTAATTTCAAAAACAAAATCTAAAAATAAAATGATTATCAAACAAAACTTTAGTCCTTTTTGACAATATGTGGAAGTGAGAGGAATCAAATTTCTACCTTGAAATCATTCATATAAGATATCGGTAAGGTATTTTTTTTTTTTAAAAGTGATTACTTTGAATCTATCTTATAATCTTTTAGTTATCAAGTGGATAACTCAATATTTTCATTTCCATTTTCTCAATACTTCTGTGCTGAAATATACATAAATATTTAGAGAGCTTTGCAACAATATGACTAACAACAGATTAAAACTAAAAAGTTGGCATAGTATTGAAAACTGATAGCCAGTTAACTTGTAAATAAACCAGGGAATGAAGAATCCAGTTGAAATGTTCAACAAAAAGGCAACCAAAATTTCTTCCCAAAACAAAACTGATGGAAAGATCCAAAACTTTTCCCTGCTAAGAATATCTCATCAACAACAGTCAGAAAAACCTTTACAAGTAATTAGCTCAAGTAATGGAAGGTTAGAAGAAAGGAATAAATAGTAAGATTCTAGAGAAAAGAGCTGAGCAGTGTGTAATATCTTAATCTTCTCTAATGGCAGTTGTCGTTGTTGTTGGTTCCGGTTCTACGTTTGCTTCAACCATTACCGAATCCCCGGCAAAAACTTCCTTCTCGTCGCCAACCGTGCTACTTGCTTTTCTAACATCCTTTTCGGCTGTTCTCATCTCACAATGCTCCTCCTCAACCACAATGTTAACATCCACATTGCCAACTCCGTGTGGAGACGCGTCTTCATCCTCCGATTCCTCCTCTTCTTCCTCTTCTTCTTCTTCCTCGTCCTTCTCCTCGGTTTTATACTCTCTGGAGTGGCCTTCAACATAGCTTGTATCATTATCTGGTGTTTGAGGAGAGTCACCGCCATCGGTTTCTTCGTTTTTGTCGGTATAGACCATATTCAGATCTGGTTCGGGAAGTCGCTGCTGTAATGGCACTGCATCACTGATGATTTGGCTTGTCCTCAGCTTTTCTCTGTAATCCTCCATTTCGATTCTGTATCTTTCTTTATCTTTCATAGCTTTCTCCTGATAAACCTGCACGTAAAGGAAAATTATCGACACCGGCTACTACTGCGATGAGACCGGTTCTTAAAGTAATAAGATAAGGGTATTCCAATCCTTACCGTTCTTTCAGAATCGTTAAGTTTATTCCAAAGCTCACCAATCATTCTGCTTATCTCCCTGTCCTTTCCTGGGTGTAATGGTTTTAGTCTAGCATGTTGCTCTGCAAAGAAGAAGTTGTAGCCGCTTCTGTTCGGCTTTGGATGACCAGGATCCCTTCGTTTTATCTCCGATTTCTTCCGACGGCGACGGCGATGAACATTTGGTGTGGTGGAGGTAGCACCATCTTTGGCAAAAACACCAACAGGCTGAAACACTTGTTGCTGAGCAGGTTGGTCTGAAGGAGCCTGATAAAGAACACCTTTTAGCTGCTCAGTTCCTATAGTAACGGTAACGAGATATCCACTATCAAATTTCCCGTCAATGACACCAATCACTGGAAACCCTCCTGCTGGTGATGTCGAACTAGGACCAACTGTAGTAGAAAAAATAATCCAATTACGAATCGGACATGAACGCGGGTCGTCAAGTATATAATACAAAGCAAGCACAAAAGAAATTTCATTATCCATATGACATATCACATTAGCATGTTGAAGCACACAAATATATTGTTCCCTGAGTTGTTTTATATTTTCAATACTGAGTGTTCATGTCGACTTATGCACACCTCGACTATTGTTATTGGACAGATCATCTGACCCTACAACATTTGGCTTTCAAAGAAACCTGTAGGAAATTAAGTTCCTGGTAGGTAGTCACAATGAATTGAACCTATAACCTTTGGTTCCGTGAGTGCATATTTCTAAAGAACCATAGAACACACCTGCTGGAAGTTCGGTTGCGGTAGTCCGTGCCTGATTATCCGATGGCGGCAACATTGAGGTCATCCCTTGCATTGGAAATGTCGCTGCACTTGGGCAGGTAGAGGAATCTAAAAGATAGTTATGTTGGAACATCAATAGCAGAACAAGGCATTTACTTCAGGAAACAAAAAAGAAAGTACTCTATTAACGCCTACCAGAAATTGTTGGTGTCCATCCCACAGCTTTAAAGAAGTAAATCTGTTCAAAATGATGAAGCAAAGAGAGATAATACTTCCTCAGCACGAACGACGCATTGGTGGCCGTCGAAGGAAAGTTGAAAACTGAGGTAACTTCTTTCCATCTTCTCTCTCTTATAACCTGTAAAATCCAGATTGTCGTCACATGACCGTGATGCGCGATAGCATGAATTTGTAACGAACAATATGCTTTCAAATGTTAACTAGAACGATTAAACTTTCATCCATTTGACTGTGGAGAAGCAAGGAACATTAAAGAAGCAAAAAATCATAGCAACATGACATGACATCACTGAAAATCAGGTCTAAATCATATGTAAATGACAGCATTTTCTTGCAGCAAGGAAACCACGATTGCTGCGGTGATGCTTCTGGCAAGGCCCTGATTTTCACATCACCAAGGCTGAAGGCATTAATATATCTTTTTTGAAACAAGGGTAACCACGCCCGTCCCTAGGCCAGGCACCAAGAGACATCGAAGGAATGGGGACATGGTAGATGTCTACAAATTATTGTCACAAGCGAATCTTAAACCTGAGACTTTGAAAGGAGCATACCTTCAAAGTTCAAGCCTTTGTCTACTGTGCCACACCTTGGGGACTAATATTATAATCATACCTTTAGAACCCAGGTCCTTTTACTGAATAATGAAATTGAATATTGGCAGGGATACTGATAAGCAACTCAGAATAACATCATTTAGCAAGGGTTGTAGCATCAAAACGTGTAATGAAAGAGTAAAAAACTTCAGCCTTCAAATAATCTGCATGTGCGCAATATTTGACAACCATACACGTGAATGAAAAGAAAAAAAACTGAAAATAGGCTCAAATAACCACCTTATATTTGTCCCCCTACAGATATATATTGTTGGTGATATAATTAAATTTATCCCAACCCATCAGCTTAAGTTTTTTGGTTGATTGATAGTTTAACATAATTCAATATGGTATTAGAGCGAAAAGTCTTGAGTTCGAGCCCCTACCGAGTCATTTCATCCCCAATTAAAATTGAATTCTACTTGTAAAGTATTTCTCAAATTTTCAAACGCCACAAGTGAAGAAGATTGTTGGTTGAGATAACTAAATTTACCCCCAAGCCATCGGCTTAAGCTTTTGGGTTGATTGGTAGTTTAACATAATTCAACAGAAGATGTCTCAATTCCATGGTAAATCATCAAGTTTCACATATGAAAATATTGATCACAAGATTCATAGCAAGTCAACTTTACCTTCTCAATGCCACCACGAGAAGTGACCTCCACGAAAAGCCGATGCAGGTCTAGTTCTTTCCCACCAATAATGGGGATCCTGCGTTTTTAGGAAATGAAAGTGAAAAACAGAATCTAATTGCAAAACCAAATAAAAAGAAAAAAGGAGCAACTTCCATTGAATGAATGACAATGGCCACTCTACAGGTAAAGCAGAAGATGTTTAAGAAGAAAAATACATGAACTTTGTTCCCATGATAGAATGGAGCTTTTCTAAGGACGCCATGAAGATCTTGGGATTGGCTACGATATCCTCATACGTTGTTTGCGGCGGTGGGTATGGTACACAGTTAGAAGCAGCTTCAATCAC
Organism: Sechiopsis laciniata; assembly: GCA_037833695.1. Lineage (NCBI taxonomy): Eukaryota > Viridiplantae > Streptophyta > Magnoliopsida > Cucurbitales > Cucurbitaceae > Sechiopsis > Sechiopsis laciniata. Next base: position 5,475,340 of record JBBMKA010000020.1, on the reverse strand, counting down.
TGGCAGTTGCTTCCCGCCAGCGAGAGAAGTCGATGCCATGGTCAACTCCTTCCTGCTACCCCAGCTTGCCTGTGTTCTTATCTCTTCTACAATCAACCAATGAACTGTTCAAGCACATCTGTCGCTGTGTTCTACAAAATTCGAACAAAACAAAACAACAAAAGGTTGAAGCTTCATTGCATGCAAAAAGTAGCCATAAATGGACAAAACAACAGTTTAGAGCTATGACAATGAAAGACACCACCACAACTACCTGACAGATGAAATAACTACCAGCAACAAGGTACAGAATTTTATTTTTGATATCCATGAGTATTGAGACAAGCTTATGCGTACCTCAACTATTATCACAAGACATACTGATTGACCAGCAACAACAAGGTAGGGATTCAAAGACCCAAAGAAAAATGGCACAGCAGAACTGTAACAGCCAAGAAGAGAGTCCGGTGCCGTATTATTATGAGGTAAGAAATCCAGGGGAAAATACAAGATAAAAGCTATGCAAGGGGAAATTAAGGAAGCTACTTGCAAAAACCAGTTAAATTTTCTAGAAGCGAGATCTAGTCTACGGAAGATTGGTTGCGGTGGGGAATAGAAACACAAGATGGTATATAGGAAAGAGACTTAAAGGAAAATTAGGCCATTTGAATCCTAATGACATTAGAAATTTAGGTGGAGGAGGTAGTAGAAATGGAGAGTGCAATACTTATATCTGATTATTAGTTTCAATAATCGTTTTTCTTGTAATGGGTAAGATAGCAGTGTGTGAGTTTCTTATATTCCAAGAGGTCTCAAGCCAATCTGAAAGTTATGAAATAAAATGAAGCTTTGGTAAATACCTACAATGGGGTTGAGGTTTCAGTGGCCCCAAAGCCTCCAAGCCAATCTGAAAGTGATGAAATAAATGAAGCTTTGTCGACGGTAAAGCTGTAAACTATTGCTATCTAAAGGATTTAAGCAACATGGAATCTCCGTAAGCTTTATACAAGACAATAATTGTGCTAATTCTTAAGAGCAGAACAGAAACCCTGAGTGTATTACAAAATATAGCCCTTATTTATCTTAAAAATAAATGCCATGGACTAACAAAATGAATAGATGCAATAAGCACATATTCAAAATGGATATACTATCAGTGTATACATTTAGAATACAGCGACTTCTATTCAGTCTAGTTCTAAAAAGATAGGGTGAGGGAAATTATCAAGAATGAATGTTGAAGGAGATGTTTTTATACCTTTGCTAAAGTGGTACCTTACTTCCACAAAGTTGATGTAGCAAAGACACACAAGCAATCTGAAATGGTCTACTAGTGGACGATCGAAGCTAGAATCTAACCTCCAGCCATTGAGTTTGATTCCTCTAGAAAAAAAAAAAAAAGCTTTATTGAAGAAAGAAGATATTGAGGATGATTCTTGGAGAGTATCAAGTGTCCAAGGAGTAAGCAATGCAGACTTGAATAAATTACTATCAAAGAACCAAGGGGCTGAAAGCCTGAACCTAAAAAACTACCCATGGCCAGACCTTTTTCCTACATAGGCTAGAAAATGAGGTGAAGCGAAGAGCCTCCACTTTTAGGCCTTTGCAATAAATTTCTCACTGTAAAAGTATCAGGCTTAGTACAGAGCCTATTGACCTTTCCCTGACATTACAAAGATATCTAATGGATGGATACCAAACATTTGTCTCCTATATAGTGACAAAAGCCAAAAAGTACTTTTCCTTCTCCTCCTTCAACCCCATCTCCCCATTATCTGACACAACATCATATTCCAAAAGTTACAGATTTTCCAACCAACCCCAAAAACAAAAAGATTCAAAAGAGATGTTATCATGAATGAATAGATGGGTTTAGGTTCAAATGTGGGGTTATGCCCAATGCACCCTCCATTCTTTAAAACAAAGAAACCCCACATGGAAAATCACAAATTAGATATTAATGAAATTACCAAACATAACATTGAAACAAATATTAGTATCCATATTTTTTATAACTAAAACCCTCTTCCAAATGTGTATTATTGAAATAAGAACATGGAAACACAGATGCAAACAACCCAGTTAATGAAATGACAAACTAAACAGTTAAAAAAAAAAAGAAAAAATACAAAAGCATATAAGAGGGAAAAGGGAAAACAAAGAAACCCCACATGGAAAATCCCACATCAGAGCAGAATGAAACTATAAATTAATGTCATAACCAAACATAACATTGAGATACAAATACTAATGTCCATTGTTTTCATTACTTAACCCTTCTTCCAAATGTGTATTATTGAAATAAAAACATGGAAACACAAATGCAAACAACCCAAATAATAAAATGACAAACTAAACAGTTTAAAAAAATAAAAATAAAATGACAAAAGCATATAAAAGGGAAAAGGGAAAAACAAAGAAACCCCACATGAAAAATTAAACATCAAAGCAGAATGAAACTAGAAATTAATGGAACTACCAAAAATAACATTGAGATACATACAAATACTAATGTCCATTGTTTTTAATACTAAACCCTTCTTCCAAATGTGTATTATTGAAATAAGAACATGGAAACACAAATGCAAACAACCCAGATAATAAAATGACAAACTAAACAGTTTAAAAAAAGAAAAAAATTACAAAAGCATATAAAAGGGCAAAAGAAAGTACATACTTTAGAGGTAGAGTAAATGCAATAAGGGAAAAAATTTCATAAATGCTCAAAAGAGATTACGAAAAGATGAAAGGTTTAAAACTAACCAGTCTGAATTAAGAGGACATTGATTCGAGAGAAAACCAAGAAGTAACCGAGAATATTGGATGAAGGAGAGAAGGGTAAATTAGGAATATCCAAAATACGAAAGTTATGGAGGAAAATGAGGAATAAGTTATGGCGGGGGGTCGTTCTTCATCCTCAAAACTGTTATTAATTGCATTTCATAAGGAAAAATTTTCGGCTTTTTATTTTTTCCTTGCGTTATTTGGTATTTACTTTTGAGGAATATTTAAATCATGTCAGAGTATAATGTATAAAATAATGTTTATATATGTAGTCCAATATAAATCACAATCTATTTGATTATAAACCTAAAAAATTAACAATTAAAATAAAGAAAAATAGATTGTTATCCATATTCAGCCATATATGTGGACATTATTTCATATATCATGTCCGGACATAATTTAAATATTTATCTTTACTTTATTAATGTTCACACTAAAAATAAGTTTGTTCATTCAAACTTTTATTATTTAATAAAAAGGTTTTTATTTATTTATTTTATTTATTTTTTATTTTTATGTTGTTGAATTCAAAATAATAATGGCTGTTTTAAAAATTAATGTTCATATGGCTTTAAGAGGACCACATTTATTGAGTTTTCTTTTCTTTTAAGAATATTGGTACATTCTTTTCGAAAAAGAATATTGGTATATTATAGAGGAACGATATGAGCATTTTTGTAATTTTTTTTTATTATTTTATTTATTTATTTTTTTAGGATTTTGATGTTTTGTTTTTTACTCATTTTTGTGAAACTAAAATATGAAAATAAATATTAAGGTGGTCAATGTTGCCTTATAGAGTAATGTACACTTTATCTATTGTGTAATTATATAGACTCATATTTTGTTTCTCTTTTTAGCTTAGAATACTAAAAAGAAAAGGGGATTTTAGGTGTATAGCAAAAATAACAAGAAAAAAAAACCATCAATAACACTTTTAAAAAATATATTTTATATATAATAAAAATATGGAGCGGTCTTTGTAAAATAATTAAAATGTTCATGCTTCAATCAATTTTGTGTTAATAGTTTTCAATTTTCGTTATAGATTTAATCATTTTGCTGAAAAATGAAGTAAGATGGATTTTCTTTTTAAAAAAATGAAATCAAAATATAATATAAACGAAATATTTTAAGAAAATGTTGTAATTATAATATGTTGCCCTAAAAATTGCTATCTATAACAATTTCCAAAATGAAAAAGGTTTTTTTTAGTGGGTTTGGTTAGTTTCTAGGAGAATCGGTAAAAATATATTTTAAATAAAACATTGCAAATATATTGGAATGTTGGGGTTTCTTTTTTCTTTTTTCTTTTTTTTTTTTTTTAGAATTTGGGAATGTTGGGTTTAAATGTTAATTTAATTAAACATCAATTGTATTACTGAATTAGATGGACTCAAAATTTTCTAAGGATAGATATGATCAATAGTTTATATTTTTAGTTTGGGAATTCATTGTGTTAGTTAGTGAATGTTATTTAATACTTATCCTATTTATTATTATCTACTACTTTAAACTAAGTGATGTATATTATCGGAGAAAAGAGCATCCTAAATTTATATAAAAACAAAGTTTTGTATGCTCCTTAGAGTTCGAATCTTTGCCAACAAGAGTAATAGTTTAGCAACATTAGTATGATCCATGAACAACTATGTTGAGATATGTCTTGAACGGATTGATGCTCTGATTACTAAGTCGGTGTCTCGTTGTCCAGTCAGCGAGTTGGGATCCTAAGGCTAAGGTCCATGGTGAAGGCATAGAGCAACATCCCCAAAACCTAAATTTGACTTTTATGTAACTATGTCTATTTTGTAATAGGGTTTTATGAAAGTACACCGTATAAACTCTCTTAAAATCCTAGCTTTCATTGGATCGACATTCTGTATTCACACTCTCTTTAATAAAATTGCTCTCCCCTGTGCTCGGGGATGTAGCTAACACATTGTTAGATAACCATATAAATGTTGTGTGTTCTTCTTTTATGTTTTTACAGTTTTCTTATTGATTGTTGTTTCCATTTTCATAACAAATTAGAAAGTTATGGGTTCGAATACTCTAACCTCAAATATTGTTAAACTAAAATCCTTACCTTTTAAATGATTGTGGACTAAAAAAAAAAAAAGTTACTAGTAGATAAATTTCCCAAAACGCAAGGTAAAAATGAGAGAAAGAAGAAGGTAATGTGATATGCTTTTTTTCTCTAAATTACAACCAATTTCGTACTAAAAATAATTTATTAAACGCACATAAAATTACCTTTCTAAATGACCATCATAATTCATTTAAGTTTAAGGTAAATACTACCATTTTTTTTTCCTCTAAATTTATTGTAAAGATCGCAACACTTATTAAGTCTAAAGTATAACTTGATGAAAGCGAAAGTTCAAGTGAGTTTTTTTTTTTTTTTTTGGTATAATTTCTTCCCTACTATTTTTTCTATTTGTTGATCTAATAGAACATGATTCTATTTTTCCCAAATAAAATGGAGTGTTGAGTTAATTAATTTTGGGGTGTTTGTTTGTTGAATTTATGAAGGATTTAGAAATGAGTATTTACTAATTACCGTTCAAAAAATCACATACAAACGAGCTATTGTAATTACTCAAAACAACTTCTTATTTATAACTATTCAAAATTATTCTTAATTTCTAACAACTCATTTTGAATAATTCATTTCTAACTACTCAAAATAACTCATAATTTTTTGTCCCTCATTTCTAATCATTTATTTCCAACTACCGAAAATACTCATTTCTTACATTCATTTCTAAATTTTAATCACTCATTTCTAACTACTCAAAATAATTTCTCATTTCAAATTTATATCCCAACAAGCTATTGTCTCTAACTCCTCTACAAAAAAAAAAAAAAAAGACATCCAAATAAGATTTTTGATACAAATTTTCCATATATATATATATATATATATATAAACGAGTTATTACAAAAAATTAAATTTATAACCACTCAAAATACCTTCCCATACTAACTCTTCATCCAAAATCTCATCCAAACACTATTTTTACAGTTTAACATGACACTAGTTGGTAAATACACCATTATTGTCATATCAAAGTAAAAACAAGCATATACTTAACATATCAAATAACTAGTTTGTTCAGTAGAGCATCAATGAGTGATGATTAATGAATATATTCGTCTATGTGAGAAAATTCATTTCAATATGGTTTCTACGTATCAAGCATAAATACAACTTCATCAATATAAATATTTAAAATGAGCCTATTTTTCGTCATAATAAATATAATGTTATGTAACTAACAATATTTTTTATGTTATTGACTAAAAATTGAGTATTACTTAAACATTATCAAAATATCAGAAGTAATAAATATTTAATTTTTATGTTGCAAGAGGCCTACTGGGCTTGAGGTTGATGATTTTTGGGCCTTTTCTCTGTTTGTCCACTAAGCCCAGTGGGCCTAACTCGGAAAGGATTGGGGTTTTCTTTTTTTTAGTACAAATTGAGAGAGGAGTCAAACAAATCCCACGTAGAGAGGTATTACTCTCACAAATATGAGAGTCAAATATCAATTTCGAGGATCGAGCACGTGAACGTAGAGTTGAAATGAATTACCACCAATTAAGATAACCAAAACGTCACCAACTCATCCGATGATTAAACTTTCCAATAGTGAAAACACTCTCTTTTTTTTTCATTTTTTAGGTTAACTAAAACTATATATATATACATATATTTCACGGTGTGTGAGGTTGGTTCATATGAAATATGAAAATGCTTAAAATTGGTGAAATTTTGAAATTTGTTTTATAATATTAATAATATTATTTTAAACAACGACAATTTACTATAAAACCATTATTTTTACAAAATTCAAAATTCAAGGACAAAATGGTATTTAACTAATATATATATACATAGTTTAAAAAAAAAAACACTATAATATATATATTTATAAACACTTGTTGTATTTTATAGGTATGTGGAAGTGGTTTGTTATATAAGCTCTAAAAATATAAATAATTCCTTGTAAAATAATTAAATAAAAAAATTATTAAGGATGTAATTTAAACATTATATAATAAACTTGAGTAAATGGATAAATATGTAATTGCATGGATAGAATAAACATTATACAATAAACTTTGCACTTTCTTTCTTCTTCTTTTTGACTGTGCACTTGGCACTTTTCTTTGTGGGTAAGTTTCATGTTAAAAATATCAAGCTATTTGAATTGGTTAACTTTTTCTTACATCAATCTAAATATAAGTCCAATAATTAATATGTACTTTATCTCAAGCTATTTACAAGATATTCAAAATCCAACCACACACATTCATCTATTAAACTTTTTTTAAACTATTTAATTTTTAATTTTTTTAAAAAAATGTGATTAGTTTTCATGATTAATAATAGTCTTAACCATTAAAATGAAATTAAGTGTCATTGAAAGCTGTTCAATCTTTTATTTTTTAATTACCAAGGTTGGTCTTGAATCCAACCTTCATTATCCACAAAACTGATGCTGGTGAGTTGTCGTATTTCATTCCAACTGAGCGTCTTTTCCCATTTCACTCTGTGCGACATGTCGGAACCTCGTCCATAGCAGCTAATTTCTGCGTAGGTCAATTGCTGCCTGGATGATCAAAATATGCAATGTATATTAATTATATGAAAAACTAAATAATTACAAATATTTTGTGTTGCTTTTTTTTTTTTTTTGAAACAAGGATAACCACGCCCGTTCCTAGGTGAGGCACCTGGAGACATCAGAGGTGTCTACAAATTATTGTCACAGATGAATCTCGATCCTAAAACTTTAAAAGAAGCATTCCTTCAAAACTCAAGTTTTCAACTACTTTAGCCACCGCTTGGGGACATATTTTGTGTTGCCTATTGGATCTTAGAAAAAAATTGTGACATAAAAATTATTATTTTACAATTTTCTAACTAAATATTGTTGGGTGGAGTGGTTTGCTTAGTTCAAATAATGATTCACTAATTATATTATTTATCTATTAATGTAAGCCAAAAACATCCAACTCCAAATGGCCATAAAAGGAACAAAAAAAGGGCAATTCTTTTAATTAAAAAGAAAAAAGAAAAATAGATTATGTGAAAAGACGTTCAAGATCATGTGAATTTAGAAGTTTGAGTTTTAGTCAATCTAACAAGAGCTAGCTCAAAGACGTACACTTATGAACTAAGAGGTCATGAGTTTGATCTCTTATTATGTAGTTGAACAAACAATTTTTCACTAATTTTTATTGTAGGTTGATTTATAATAACTCAACTGTGAGAAACAGTCACCCAAATAAATATGACATCCAACTCTAGAACCCACTTTTTCAAACAACAAATCCCATCAATCTTTTCATGTTTTCCCATATTTTGAATTGAAAAATATTCCAAGCTAAGAAATAGTACGAAAATCATCTCAAAACTAAATAGTTATAAGAGAAGTGAAAATTGTGTTTGTGCACCTATTTTGGATCATCTTTTAATTTCAATTTAATTGTATTGAATACTCATTTGGGTTTAATGGATGTTGATAGTCATCTAGATAGTTATGAGACGGGTAACCTTCCTAACTTATAAATGTGTTTGTAGGTGTTCAGACTTTTAATTCTCAACATGGTGAATAGTAAAATTAAAATGAGAAAGTGAAAATTAGAAATATAAAAAAATGAGTGGAATAAAAGATATCTTACTCATGGCCAACCATTTGCCAAGGATCCCAACCATTAGGGTTTATGATGTTGGAGAAGTTTGAGTGGTAAAAAATAACTCTTGAATAGCCCCTCCATGGCCTTCCCAAGAAGGCTGAGCCACTTCCAAAGACATTGCAATCTTTGAAAACAAAACCATTTGCATCATTTGGGTTGGTCCTTCCTTGTGCTGTTATGTAGCTTGTGCCTAATGGAACAAGTGCTTTTCCAATCACTGATATTGAACATCCCTAATATCACCAACCAAATGTACCACAAATTTAAAAGTCCATTCAAAAAAAATTTGATCAAATAATTATTTGACCTTTGACTAACAACAAATGCTTACGAATAATTAAGAAGCACAAATATAGATACGAGATACAATTGCCACGAGTAACTTAGTGGTAAAAAAAAACATTAGGAAACTAAAGGATTGTGCGTTCAATCTATCATAACCTTCTACATAGAAATTAATTTTCTCTAATTTTCTTGATATATATATA
>JBBMKA010000020.1:5444372-5458224 GCA_037833695.1 Sechiopsis laciniata | reverse complement strand
TATATATAAGTATGGATTTCAACCAATAAAAAAAATTCTATCGATATCATGTAAAATTTAATAAGCAAGAGTTTAAAAGTTTGAGATCTCCAACCCTATATATTTTTTAACTTAGGAAAATATAGAAAACATTCATTAATTCAAAAAGTTAAAGTAGATAAATTATAAATGTGTAACTTTTTTTTGTTGAGAAACTATAAATGTGTAACTTGTATTTTAAGAAAGGTATAATTTAATTCATATACTTTTAACAGGTATAATATAATTCATATGCTTTAGAAAAATTTAAAATTTAGCTATTATATTGTAAAGCATGTAATTTAGTTTCTATCATTTGTTTAATAGCATTCTCTTTTTTTTTCTTTTTTTCTTTTTTGGCATTTGCATGTATATTAAAAAAAAAATAAAATCCTACCATTCCAAAACTTATTCATATGTGGCAGAAAAATAAAACAGAACTAGTAAAATGACTAAAAGACCCACGGCTTTTGCAACCCCATTTCTAAACCCTAAGCAAAAGCCCCTTCTTTATCACGATTTTTCTATAGCAGCTATACAAAAGCCCCCTCCTCCTCTCTATCACGATTTTTGTGAATCAGCTTCATTCTCTTACAACCCCATTTCTCAACTCTAAGCCTCTATCACGATTTTCCTATTAGCAACTCCATTACTACATGCACACAATTTCTTCTCATTCTTTTCGACTCTTCACGTTCTTTTCTTCTCTTCAAGTTTGCATTCTCTACTCTCTACTTTTCATCTTCCTCTCTTCACATTTGCATTCTCTTCATTCCTTGATTTGTGTTCTCTTCATCTATTCTGCTTCTTGAACATCAATCAGCTTCTGAAACACCACCGATCTGTTATGAAATTTGTAGTGATGAAACTTCCACTGAACTTCTAGCGGTTGAGCTGATAGACTTCTAGACTTTTATCAGATGACTGATAAAAGTCTATCAATTTTACTGATAGAACGTTTTTAAACTCTTCCTTCTTCTTTTTTTTTTTTTCGAAATAGAACAGAGGGCTATAGTAAAAGAAGCCGTCTGACTTTCAAATATGAGAGCAAGAAAGTGTGCCCTTCCTTTTGTAGGCTACTTTTCCCCTCATCATTACATCTTTCTTCTTATTTTTTTCGAAACAGGACAGGACATTACATTACACAAGGTTACAAAGCCAGAAAGAAGTCGCAATAATTGGAAATTCACAGAGAAAAACCTATGAACCAAAGAAGAAATCGCAAAGAAAAATTCATAAAGAAGCCAATTGAAGATTGAAAACCCAAAGAAGAAATCGCAGGAACTGGAAATTCACAAAGAAAAACCTACGAACCAAAGAAGAAATCGCAAAGAAAAATTCACAAAAAGCCGATTGAAGATTGAAAACCCAAAGAAGAAATCGGTGAAGTTGTAGAAACCCAAACATACGAACCAAAGAAGAAATCGCAAGAACGAAGGCTTGAAGAGGAAGAAAGGGTATATTTGGAAATTGAAAAGCTATATTAAAAATCTGCTATATATGAATTATTTTAAGATTTGTGCTATAATTGTAATTGGGGGTAAAATATACTATTGGCGGCAATTTTTTTTTTTGAATTCTATCATAGTTGGGGTTAGAAAATTGAAACCTTACAAAGAGGTACAACACCAATGGTATTGAATTGAATTTTTATCAAATAATGAAATTATTATGGCAGTAACCTTTTCACTATTGAGTATATATTGAAGTGGTTGAATTAATATTGGTCCATATTTCCGACCTAATTAGAGTTATGATTTTTTTGGTCGATAATTCTCTGAATTTTTTGTTCCTAGAATTCAAATGTCGGCTGTTTGGACCATACTGACCAATAACTCACACCCACTACCAGAATTCGAATTCGAATTCAATGCCCACATTTACTCGCCCTTCCTTTTTCACCCTTTATTTCTACAACACCGCCTTCACCGGTTGCTTCAATTTCCCTCCCCCTTTTTCTGCTCTGTTCCTCCGCCATCTCCGGCCACTTCGCCAAATGGGCGGCGACGGAAAGCTCTTTACATTGGCTGAAGTCTCTCAGCACAATTCCCCCAACGACTGTTGGCTCATCATCAATGCCAAGGTTTTTTTCCATACCCTTTTCTTTCTTTTTCGGGTTTCTGCCTCATTTTCTGTAAACCTGTTTGGTATTGCTCTGTTTTTTTTTTTTTGTTTTTTTTATTTGCTATTGAAATCCCATTTGCGTTTTGGCCTGACCCATTTGTATTCTAAGTTTAATCGTTGTGTTTAGATGATTGGTTCTTTGGATGCAGTTTTAACCCAATTGAGGGATCTCTGTGTAGAAAATGCTAGAAATGGGTATGAGTTTGTGTTATATGTGTTCATAGATCATGGAAAGGAAAATGAGTTGTATAAATGTAGATTCATTTACATTAGGCCTGATTTGACTACCAATTTAGTTTTTTGTTTTAGATTTTTGAAACTTAAATTTGATCTCTCCCTAGGAAGTGTTTGAATTCTTAACCAAATCGAAATATTCCTTTAATTTTCTTGAAGAATACAAAGCGATTCAACACTTGGAGAGTGATGTACTAGTGTTTCATCCTCAACAGGGTTTAGGTGATTGGTTCTTTGGTTGCAGTTTTAAGCCAATTGCAGTGGCTCTCAGTGTAGAAATTGCTAAAAATGGAGTATTTGTTTTCTTCAGATAAACAAACTCACATGTTGATAAACAAACCATGAGATTAGCAAGGTTAAATAAATTTATAGCCATGAGATTAGCAAACAAATTTATAGTTTCAGATAAACAAACTCAGATGATGATAAACATAGACTTGACTTGTATTAAATAAACAATTGAGTTCCAACTCAAAACCAATTGACAATAAGAAGAATAACTGACGTATGTTATAATTTGTGAGGCCTTTCTTCACCTTTTCAGTGCGGTATCCTTCACAACATGGCTTCTTAATTACAAATTATACATTATTATATACAGACTTAGTTACTGCTAAGTCCAACTCCTACTCTGCTTACCTACCAAGTTTATGAGATTGGGTTGGATATTTATGACTTATGGATCTTAAAATGGACTGAGTTTAGTGTTTTAAATGACCTTGTTTTATGTCTCTTGACTCATTGTAGGACCAGGATCTCATTGAATGGATAGAATCCGAGGCTTCTTGAGATACTGGTCCTACTCAGGAGCAAACATTTAGAATTGCTCAAACTTGGTGAACTATGAATGATATCTTCAAAGAAAAACACTGGAAGATTTCTATTATTGTTTTTCTTCTGAAATTCTTGAAGAACAGTAAAAGAAAGTTAAATCATATTTTGATCTTCTCAGTTGTTGTACATGTACTTTCGTTGGTTGTTCACCTATGAATGCGATCAACGAGCTTTCAATTGCTTTGGCTGTTGGCTTGGAATTAGACTGATTGAGTTATGCACAGAGTTTTTATTAGATGTGTATTGTTTTTAGATTGAGATTATCATTTTTTCCATCTTGATGATTATCCCAACAGGTTTATAATGTAACTGAGTTCTTGGAGGACCATCCCGGTGGTGACGAGGTTTTGTTGTCGGGAACAGGTAATAAATCTTCATGTCATATACCTTTAGTGTTCTTAACTATCCAAATGGAGTGTTAAGGTAGTTTGTTAGAGCATTCTGTGTTATAAATAGAGGTAGTAAGATAAACCAAGTTCTGAACTTAGAATCTTCCTTAATCTTGATAATGGTTTCTATCAGAACTTGGCTTATCTTGTATTTGTATTTCCATATTTGAATATAATGTTCTTGTGTTAGATTTGTTTCATTGCAATAGGTAAGGATGCAACTGATGATTTTGAAGACGTGGGTCATAGTGAGAGTGCAAGAGAAATGATGAACAAATATTACGTTGGAGAGATCGACATCTCGACAATCCCAGAAAGTATGACGCACACAGCTTCGAAGCAGCCTCACTACAATCAGGATAAGACGACCGAGTTCATCGTCAAGCTCCTCCAGTTCCTGGTTCCTCTCGCAATCTTGAGTCTGGCAGTCGGAATCCGCTTTTACAGCAAATCAACCTGATGTTCTTCTTGAGATATTAGCTGGTTGCATCCTATTGTCAGTTACAAACTTCTGCATTGTGTTTGTGAAACTTTTAGAAACTTTCTAGTTTGATGCAACCTTTTCTTTTCAGGTTTAAAAGATTAGAGAGAATTAAGATGGTTTTAGATCATGTTGTTTTCTGACTCAATAAAGTTTAATGTTATTTTAGTAAAAAGAAAAGAGTTGTAATCATTGAGTTGGTAATTTTCATAACTAAATCCATATCTTTTCTTTAATACTAATTTAAAATATACCTAAACTAACCTCCAGTGATTAAAAGCACAATCATGGGAAGTGACTAAAATAATGCCCTTGCTCCAGAGCAGTGATGTGACAATTTTAACCTCTTACAAGATCACTAACAAAAGTGAATTCTGTCCACTTCATCACTTTTGTTGTGAAGTATTTAACAATATTACTCTCGGTAAAATTCTGAGTTAAAATTATAAAAATGGGAGTTTTATTTATTTTTATTCTGAATTCAACAAGAATGATAGTAAGATTCAAACCCACAATCTCAAGATTATCGATTCATATATAAGCTAAACTTTTATTAACATAAAAATGAAAATGTTTTGAAAGTAAGGTAAAAATTGTTAGAACATGTTCATGTTGGGATAGAACATGTGCTTGTATGGATAAGATTTATACAAATTTTTAACTAGGGTTAGTAGAATGGTCTAATTTTTACACATGAAAGTTCAGAGAGTTAGTTCTTACAGGTGTGAAAATGGAAGGGTCTAAATTTTATGATCAAGCGTTAGAAAAGAGAATTCACAAAAACAAACTAATATAATTTAGGGGTGATTTGATTCTTACAATTTGTCCAAAATTTACTGTGAGAACAAAATCTTTAAAATTTATAAATTTCATAGAAGAAATCATTACTTGGATAATAGGAGAACACGGTTAGGATCTCACAATTGTCCTACATTGGAAAATTGGAGAGTCCAACAACAATATAAAAGAGATATGAGTTACTCTTCTCGTTACCAATTAATTTTGAGATAAAATCATATATTATCTAATATGGTGTTAGAGCCCATAAAACTCAAACGAGTATCGGTCCAATAAAAATAAAATTGAGATCCAATTCAAGATTGGTGAGTTCAAAAGAGGCACTATCTTGAGGTGGCATGCTAGGATCTCACAATTGTCACACATATTTGAAAAAGTGGAGAGATTAATTTTGAGGTGAAACTCCCATATCCTCTAATAAACACATGAAAGTCCACAAGTCTAAATTGCTATTTAGTATATGTATGATGAGCAAAAGTGATAGGAACTTTTTAATAGGGACCAAAATGAAAATTTTTAAAAGAGAAGGGGCAAAGTGTAAGTATGGAAAACCAAAATGGTAATGTGTTTGAAAGTGAGGTGAAAACTGGATGTGTGTTTTGGAGTATTAAGGGGGGAGTGTGGTTACAAATTACTCGTGATTGGATTTAGAGGTTGAGGGAGGAGAGGAGAGAATTTTTAATACATTAATTCTCTCAACTCCCCTCAGTTCTTCCTCAACTAATTATCAAACATCACATCAAATATCTTATTCAATTATTTTAAATTTTATCTAATTTTTAACTTTTTTTTATTTTTTAAATTTTAATATCACATCAAACCTATTATTTAATTATATAAAATATATCTAATATATTTTTATATATAAAATAAACATCACATCTATTCACATCAATCTCTCATCTCCTCTTTCATCATAACATCAATCCTCAAACAAGTATTTCTCCTCTCCTCTCCCATAAACTCCAAAATCCAATCACCCGAGAAGGGTCGAAGTTCGAGAGTAATGAGTTGAAATGAATGGATTCGTCATAAATGAATATAGTGTAGGTACTCTTTTGGAGTGAAACAAATACACACTACCGTCATTGGGTCAAGTGATTTCAACCCCACAGGTTTTAACGGTTAAAAACAACTTATTTATGGCTGATTAAAAGTGATTAAAGATGATATGTATATTTGATTAAGAGGTGCTTATCGAGGTTTTGAATAAAAAATTATTTTTAGTAATTAAAAATTGAGAGTTGCAGCAAAAAACTCGTTTGAATGTATTTTTTATATAGAGAAATTAGAGACAATAGCTTATTTTAATATAAATTTGAAATGATTAGTTATTTTTTAGTAGCTAAAAAAGAATGATTAGAAATGAGTGGTTGAAAATGAGTTATTTTGAGTAGTTACAAATGAATTATTAGAAATGAGTGGTTAGAAACAAGAAGTTATTTTGACTAGTTAGAAATGAATAATTAGAAATTGAGCGTTATTTTAGTAGTAAAAATGAGAAATTATTTTAATTAGTTTCAAAAACTCGCTTTGATGTACTTTTTTGAATAATAGTTAGTAGATATTCATTTTAAATCCTCCATAAATTCAACAAACAAACACCCCCTAATAACTTCCCATGAACAAACTCAACCAAACAAAGAAAACCCTACCCACAAAAATGCCAAAACATCATATCATTGAAAAAGAGAGAGAAAAAAAAAAAAAAAAGTAACGAGATGTTCATAATATTTTGTGTCCCAAAAGTATTATGAGATGAGTGAAGGGGGAGTAGAGTATGGTGATGAAAGTAGTGACTGAAATAAAGGGCCACCTGTGAGATATGCAGCTCCCAAACACATGCAACTTTCTATTTTTCTTACTTTCATTCTCTCTCTCTTCATGTGAATGTTGAAAGAATGAGATGCAAATCCTTGTGCCTACACCCTGGGCCTCTCTCTCTCCTGGCCTTTTCCATCAACTTGAGATCTCATCACCATGAAAGCAACTCACAAGTCACACATAGACAGAGAGAAATTAGAATGCAAAACCCCCAAAAAAGACACCACTCTGCCATTTCACATAGGACAGTTTTGCAGTTTGCAGTTATGTACTATCTAAACAGTGACTTGTCAGCCTCTCTATTTTCCCCCAACAACACTCTCAAACCTCTGCCTCTAAACAAATCTACAAACTGATATAATACTATCCATTTTAAATATAAAGTCTTCGTGGCTTTAATTTTAGTTTTACTAAAAAATCTCATATCAGTAGAGATATTTTTCCTTCTTTATATATAATTTATTCCTTATTTAACTGATGGGAAGGCTACACTTTGTTCGTATTCTCAATATAAACTCCGTAAATACCACATAGAAGTTAATCAGAGTCACTTTATGTGTATTTCCAACATAAATTTTGTAAAAACCGCATAAAAGTTAACCAGAGTTCAGTTCTTTAACAACATATGCAGCTAAATGATATGTCATAGAAGACTTTTTTAGTTTAACATGTGAAGTAAAGGAATAAGAGTTTTGACGAATAAATTGTGTTTTAAGTTGAACATGTGTTTGCTTGTTTCACCCTTTATAAGTTTTTGCTTGGTTTAGTAAATACCAAATCTAGTTAAAAATGACAATTACTTCCACTTTGACTCATCTTTACTGTAAACATGAGATTTTAGCAGTGATGAGAAGAAATCAAATAAAGGTGGGTCAGAAATTCACTCAAGAGTGTGACTGAAAAAGGTACTTAGTCTACCATTTAATGACAGCTCCATGAATACTCTGTTTGAATTCAGCATTCTAATCTTTAGGGTAAAAGACTTCAAAACCCAAAAAATAACCCACTTCCCATCTTTCTCTCTTTTTCCCATTGGAAATGACGAACTTTCTCTCTTCCCCATTGGAAATGGGAGATTCTTCTGTTTCACCCAATACCAATTTAGTAACAGTTCCATCCACCCTTAGTCTGAAAAAAAAAAAAAAAAACAGTTCCATCCACTCACATCATAAACAGCCAAATCAGAGGAGAGAGAGATAGAGAGATTACCTTAAGGTCAAGTCTTTGATGGCTTTTGCTTTGTACAAATGCATCTTCTTGGTGACATTTTATCTTTTCTTAAGCTGGACCTGATTGATAGAGGTGTTTAATCCTTGTCTCCTAATAATGAACTCAACTTGACTGTCACCACCACCAACAAGAAGCAGCAAATCACATTTAATCAGTGAAACCATGTACACTAATAAACTAATGATGGTCATAAGATTCCCCTTTTTCATCATCATAAAGCTTTTCCACTACCACCCACCACAGACAACAAACCACCAACCACCTATTTTCAACCAAATAATACTTTAATCTCTCATCATTCAACACAAGCATCAGAAGCAGCAAATAATTTTACACATAACAGAGCTTAATTTGCAGCAACATACAGATAACACAAATGACAGTAGAGGATGAAGAGAGACACAAAGGGTTAATTTTTATTCCACAGCTTGTTGATTTGTAGTTCCATCAGTACAAGTATAGACAAAGAAGAGAGGAGGGGAATACAGTACTACAAAGTGGGGAAGAGAAAAGATTAAAAAAAGCTAAATAAACTATCTGTACCACAGAGTTTCCTAGTTGCCTGAACTAACTACTAACCCTAAAACTAAACTGCAGGACCCTCCTTCCTTCCCCTATCAGTAACATGGCTAGATAAACAATGCATTTTGATGGGTATTTAGTGTGTAAATCATAACCTCTGTTCTGTTACAGACATTAGCCTACACTTTCTTTTTTGGGCTTTGAGAGGTCGTACAACTCCTTTACAAGTTAACAAGGATGATGGAAAAAGGAAATACCACCATCATCCTTTTAAGGTTAGACTAATTCCTTCCTGCTACTTTTGAAAACCTATGCCTGAGATCTGTTGAAAAGAAGCAGGAAAGAAGTCCTGATGGAACAACGCGCTATAATCTTCTATGGTTGCAACTTCTCCCATTCGAAGCGGCCTGGAAGCGGCGTACCTTTCAAGGGATCAAAGTTGTACCTGCAAAGATCATACATTGAGACTGTTACTTGTGAAAACAATACCAGGTTATTTTTCTAAAGATATGAAAGAAGAGTAAACATGTTAACGTACTTCTCAATGAAGTGTCGTTGCTGCTTTTCTTCAGCAAGAGCAAAAAACTCATCCATTTCACGAGCTGTCGGTATGTGTCGATTAGATGAGTTATTTCTATGGTTACTTTCCATAGCACTGGTTGTTGGCCTAGTAGTAGAACTGGGTGTTCTGATGATATCGGGATTCCTTATCAAACTGGAGGGAGTTGATTCCCTTGTACTCCTGGTACAATCAAAAGCATAATCAGTTAAACATAGCAAATTGATGAAAAATGACAAACAATGTAGTGAAGCGTAAAGATGATGCTAAAATTTCAACAACTGAATGGTGTTATTAGCAGAAATACAACTGTTTAGAATCACTTGGATGCTTTCAATTATCATGATAACAAAAATCATCAGTAGGAGAAAAAATCATCAAGAAAGTCCGTCCATGGTAACGACATCACATGAAAAAATGTCAGAAATATCTAAAAGTAAAAACTTGAGACTGTTCCTCCATCTCCAACTAAGGAAAAAGTGATAATTGAACAAAAACTAGGGGCAAAATGTTAAACAAATGAAAGCAAAAGAAACCAGACGTTTAAAGAGACAAATAATATCAAGTTCAAACCCTGAGAAAAAAATGCCTTCTCAAAATACTTCTCCTTCAGAACAAGACAAACAGAAAAACTAACAAGCAAATACATCTACAAGCTTTTTCCTTCAAGAGGAAAAAAAGAGTGAAAAAGCAGAGTAAACAAATAAAGAAGCAAACAAACACATGATATACAAACAAGAAAATGATAACCCTGAATGACCATTTCAACAGCAAAATTTGTGGGGAAGAGAATCCCAGAACAATGTTCTAAAGAAAAGCTAAAAAATCACTAAAAAATAATCTGCATAGTGAAATATAGCTCAATAGTATAGGTGGTCTTACAGGGACATAAAGGTATAAACAAACAAACAAGGTGCGCAAAAAAGTTTGACAAATACCATCTATGAACTTTTCCAATTCAAACAAAAGTTATGGCGGAAAGATTATCTTTGCGCTGTAGAAAATCCTAATACAGAACAAAATCTGAATGCCTAATTTCAAGGTTAATTCCAACATTTGAAGTGCTTCAAAAGAAAATAAAAAGGTTGAAGATAAACAGCTTGCTAGAGTTAGAAAACTAAATTTCATAAGCAACCAAATCATGGAAATAAAAATTTCAGACTAAACCCTCTTGCATGTTTTTCACCAAACACCACTAACTCTAGAAATGCAAAATTTTAGACTGAAAAAAAAAAAGGAAACAAAAGAACAGAACAGAACAAGAACAGAGAGAAATCCCACCTCTCTCTACTTTCAAAATCCAAAATATTTTCCCCAAACGAAGCTTCTTCGATTACCAAATCAATACTCTCATTCTTACTTCCACTCGCAAGAATTTCATCAATCTTCCCGACAGATTTCTCCTCCGCCGTGTGATCCCCTTCATCATTACCACAGCCAAGCGAGACCGACCTCAAACGAGAACTCACTTTAGGACTAGGGTTTCCCGTTAAGCTCTCTTTAGGGTTTTGCTTCTGCCTCTTCGATTCATGGCCGGAAAACAGAACGGACGGCTTCTCCAGCCTCCGGCTTCGAAGCTGAAGATAAGAGCCAGTGACAACCGGAGACGGCGGAGACGGCGCCGGAGAGTTCTGTAGCAGACGACGCAAGGCCAGAGTCTTAGCCCTAGTCAAAACCCCAAGAGAGGACTGTGAAACCTCCATCACTGCAACTTCGCCTAATGATTTGGTTTTCCTCATGTATTTCCCCATTAATTTCACCCTAATCGCAAGCTCTCATAAAAACAGAGCCAAAAACAGAGGATAATCAAATACAGATTGGGAAAACAGCCCCAACCCAAAAAAGATTGAAGAACAAATTGCAGAACCCAGATGTAGAAATCGAAGAACAAGAAGAGAAAAAAGGGGTTTGCTGAAGAAATTGTTCGTTGATGGTTTTTAGAGAGAGAAAGACGAAGAAGAGAGAGAAAGAAGAGATTCAAAGAATGAAGAAGAGAAGGTATATGTAATATTGTAATGTAATGTTAGAAAGGGCCGTTCTTTTGCTTTGTCATTTTCTCCTCCAATATATCGCGATATTTTGGTGTACTACAGCTTTTAATTGGGATTTAAAGACAATGAAAGTGCATTTTTATATTTAACCTTTGCAAAAATATGTTATTTTATTCTAATTATAGAAGTAAATTTATGATTTTACTAAATAGGGTAATTCATTTACAAATTCCTTTTTCCAAAAGGGTAAGAAACTCAATTAAAAAATTCTATTAAAAAAAAAAACGCAATTCAATATAATTTTGTTAGTTAAAACTAGACGGTTGTTACTTGAATTTTTAAATTTGTGTTTAATGAGCATTGGAACTTTTAATTTTTATGTAATAAAAATAATAATAATGAACATGTTCTTGATATACATGAATAGATGATTGTGTAATGTTATGATTATTGGTATACATGAAACCACTTTAACTATGTTTGTTTTGGAAATAAATTTAGTTTGTTTTTATAAATAGATGAACGTATAATGTTATGATTATTGGTATTCTTATTAGTATACTAAGAATATCTTTGTTGCTTAAAATATTCTTACAAAATAAAAATATATTAGTTTTTTTAATTGAAAAATACATTTTTATTAGTGTTTAAATTTGGAAGGTTTTCTTTCTGAAGGAACCGATGTTCACAAATAATGTTTATATATGATATGATATTGAGTGAGTTTAACATAAATTTATTAGGTGAAGCACATACTCAAATCTTTTTATTAGGTGAAGCACAGCACATTCTCGCAGATGATGTAGAAGTTAGAAAATTTTAAATAATTGATTATCGTGAATTGAATTTAATACTTCAAAATTATTTTGACAATTCAAGTATGGTTGAAAACAAATTTGATTTTCATTTAAACCATAATTTTTACTTATAAAAAAACATAGACCACGTTTTACAATTATTTGGTTTTTTATTTTTTAAATTTAAACTTATTTTTAATCAAATTTCTTATATGTGTTTTATCTTTTCTTAAGAAAATAGGTGAATACTAATCAAATCTCAAGAAAGTAAAACAAAATTTTGGAAACTATTCTTTTATATTTCTAAATTTTTGTTTATTTTTAAAAACATAGATAAGATGTAGATATCAAAGTAAGAAAATATAAGTGAAGTAATTATTGTAGCCTTCAATTTTCAAAACAAAATAGTTATGAAACTAGCTATAATTTTAAAATTTTAATTTTTAATCAGTAAGGGTATTTGTTTGTCAATTTTAAAGATAATTTACATTGAGCATTTACTAACTACTTCTAAAAAAACCACATTCAAACGAGCTGTTGCAACTACTCAAAACAACTCATTATCTCCAATTACTCAAAACAATTCATAATTTTTAACCACTCATTTTTAATCATTCATTTTTAACTAATCAAAATAACTGATCATTTTTAACCTCATATTTAATTATTCATTTCTAACTAGTCAAAATAACTAATTTTTAACTACTTAAAATAACTTCTCATTTCAAATCCATATCCAAATAAGTTATTGTCTCTAACTCCCTTAAAAAAAAAAAAACTCACATCCTTTTTTACACCAACTTTTTCATAAAAATCTACATCCAAAACGAGATATTACAAAAATCTCAATTTTCTAACTCTTCAAAATAACTCCCCATGTAATCACCTTTTAAAAATGAGTATACAACGACCTTACACACTCCTCACAAGTGTAAAGGTTTGTGGAATATAGAATCATAAAAAGAATATTTGATAGCAGCAAGTCTACACAAATGTAGCCAACACCTTGCCCTTTGTGAAGTGTGGTGAACAAATAGTGGCTCACTTGCAAGTACATTATTGTGGTCCCAAAACATCATGACACATTTTAAATTGCAGTATAGTTTTTATATCATTAAATGATTTATAAGAGACAATATTAAATTTATAAGTTTTCTATGAGTATTCTCAAGAAAGAAAAAAAAAAAAAACTATATGCATTGCATGTACAGCATTATATGACAATTTTAAGCTTTCAAAATTAAGTTAGAATGAGTTTAATATATAAAGATTATATATCTATATTTTTTTTAAACCGGGAAACTGCTATACACGAACATCACTGGTCCGTCTCTAAATTGTGCCACTGGGATATATTTGTAAGTGAGTGGATTTACTTTACACACAACTCAACTATTTTCACGAGATTTACTATCTAACTCTACAATATTTGACGGATGAGGAAATTTGTACGAAATTAATTTATAAATAAATATCACCATAGAGTGAGTCCGTAAGTGTCTAGTTCTTCAACACTCCTATAATTACTAGGTCAATCAATAATAATTGATCACATATTTAAAATAAAATTCAAAAAAAATCAACCATTGACCACATACCTATTATTTAGGATTTGAACTTTAAGACCCGTTTGATAACGTTCCCGTTTTCTGTTTCTCGTTTCTGTTTCTCTTTTTTTAGAAACAGATTTGTTTGGTAGCTGTTCCCGTTTCTCATTCCCAAAATTAAAAGAAACGTTTCTAATATTTAATTTCAAAATGAGAAACTCCCAAATCAAGTTTTTCCTGTTTCCGTTTCTGATTTTTTTGTATGTGTTTCTATAATTTGAATTTTATTCTTATAATTACAAGTTATTAATATTTAACATTTTGGATTGTGACATGGTGGTAAATGTTGTAGTTATGTTTTTGAATTTATTTCTCCAACCATGGTTCGATCCTTATAAATCTTTTATTTTTAGTTTGATTTTTTTTCAAATAAACTTTTATTATTTATTCCATTTTTTTAATAACTTTTCATTTGACATTTTTTCAAATATATATTTATATATT
>JBBMKA010000020.1:5434082-5444272 GCA_037833695.1 Sechiopsis laciniata | reverse complement strand
ATATATAAATCTAGATTCCATTTAAATCCCCAAATGTCACTAAACAAGCCATATAAGAAAACAACTTCTTTTGTTGCAGATCTCTTTTCAAATAAGAAAGAAAATTGATCATGTATGGGTTTAGTCTATTTTGACATCCCAAAGATGTTATTTTTTTTTTGGGATTCGAACCTAACAACTCTTAGGTCGAAGAGATATGTTAATTATTTTCGGGTTTAGTCCTACTTTGACATCCCAAGATGTTATCACCAAAATAAAGAAACCACATATTATTTTCTACTGTCATTACATCCTAATTAAAATGAACACTAATAGAAAAGACTTAAATCAGATGTCCATTTTTTCAAAAAAAAAAAAAAAAAAAATCAGATGTCCATTAATTAGATGATATATTAAGAAAATACCTACCTATCTGAGATATTTTTGTTTGTCCCAACAAACTAGTGATAGCAAAAGAGTCTACAATTAAACTTAATCAACGAGTTTCAAACCTAAAATATTTCAGATAAATCCATCACATGCCTGTCACAACTCATCTCTTAGCTCATTTATATCAAATCCTAACTAACATGATAAGATGTAATATCAGTAAATTAATCATAAAAATCAAATCTTTATAATTTCTAACAAAGATGGTGGATTCGAGAAGCACAAACCCTATCAATAAAAGCATAGATCAACTAGTATAAAATATATGTTTTTTTTATTGATCATGAGTTCAAATCATCAACTTCAAATGTTATTATACTAAGAAGAAATACAAACTTCAAATTAAATTCAATGAATTTAAAACTAAAATCAACAAAAAATGGTTATAAAGAAAAGGCTCTAAAGCCTCTAAACTCAACAGCACAAAGTTCAATTTTGAAACAGAGATCAAGATTTTTCTACCAAAACAAGAAGAAAAGAAGAAGAAGAAAGTGATCCAATAATATAGCACATGTGATAACAACTTGCAAATGAAGAAAAATTAATCCATAAAAAGGACACTATAGCTTACTATGTACATACCCAATAAACCATTTCCAACCACAAAACTAAAAATATAACAAATCAAAACCCAAAATGAAAAAAAAAAAAAAAAGTGTATAAAAATATTCCATACAAATAATCCTTCATTAATATAACTCTATTTCATTTTCTCTCATTTTTTTTCAATCTTACTTGTTGGATGTGGGATTTGGGCCACTAGGAACTTCATGCATAGCTGCTTCAAATTGCTTAAGTGTTCTCTCACTAGAATAAGGGCTAGAGAAGGCTTGTTCTTCCATGGCCACAGGTGAAGAACGAGAACGAGGCCGAGGAGTACTCGTTGAGGGTGAAAAACGACGAGGAACAACAACTGGGAGGAGAAGGAGTAGGAAGAGGAAGATCAAGCAAGCTTGAGACTTTGTTGTTGAATTAGTTAAAAAATAACAATAATTTTCAAGTTTTGCCATGAATTAATGGAAGTGGAAGAAGCTGATGAGGATGATGAGGATGATGACGATGATCGATAGCGGCAACGTCCCCCGAGAAGCCGAAGGAGAGATCAATATCCATGAAAAAGATGAGAGGTCAGGTTTTGAGGAGGAAGAAGAGAAAAAGGTGTGGTTTATAAGAAGAAAAGGAACTGTTTGAGAGAACAGTGAGAGTTTTATTGGCATTGGGAAGATGAAATTATTGGCCACTTTGCTTTGGCATCTGTCGATGAGAGACTAATTGGCAGATTTATTCATTCATTTTACTCGCATTTTCATGATAATTTGTTTGTGGTATATATTTCTTTATTGTTATATTACTTAAACATCTAATTGAAGGTTGTAATTTAAATTATATTAAATCATCAATCAATTCAAAAATTACAATTAACCATGATTTCATCATCAATCAAATTTAAAACTAAAATTGATAAGTTAAAATGCATTTAATTTTATGTATCAACCAACAACAACCAATCGTATTGAATTGACATAGTGATAGTAATAGGGTTTGAGGAAAGAGAAATTATGTCTCACCAAAACAAATCCTTTATCCAAAATTATATCAACCAATAATAAATTTGTTCAAGTCTTATTAAATAGAGATAGGAAGTTATTCTAACCTTTATAATATAAATTAGTTAAATACTCTTATTACTAATTAATTTTGTGGTGGAACTTCATAAAAATTTAATATAATATCATAACCTATTTAAATCGATATTCGGCTAGATAAAAATTGAATTGAGATTCGACCAAAATTAATGAGTCCAAAAGAATATACCATCTTTTTTTGGAAATATTAAGGGACACTTGGGTCTGCCCCAAGACTTAGATTCGAGATAACAAGATCTTTTACAATTAAGCTCATTTACTCGGTTTGCACCCAAAATTGCTAAAGAATCATGCCTTGAAAAGTTTTAAGTCTCAATCAACGAATCCGTCCTATAATGACAAAGAGATACCATCTAAAAAGGTTATACAAAACGCACAATAATATAAACCATATTTTCATTGTATATAGAGTTAAAAAGAGTACTATCAACATAAATATAAATAAATATTTATATATTTACATATTATTTGAGAGGTGTGAGAGATCGATAAATAAAATAAACATTAAATATAATGATAGAACCTTTTTTGTTGTTAATAATATATTTTTCTCTATAGACCTTGACTTTTTCCTCACACAAAAAGACTTTTCCCTCTTCTAAATGATCTTTGTATTTTAGCAAATGGAAAAGTAACTAAAATCTGTGTTCTGGGAGAGAGAGTTTAAACATTTTTCTAAATAAGTTTTTTTTGATAAAAATGATTTTATTATGATGTTGATAAATAAACAATTAGACCGACAAAGAACAAGATTATGTGGGGAAAGAAGAATCTATAAGAAATAAAGTTTTTATTCTTTATTTATTAAATGGTAAGAAAAAACATCATAAAAGCAGCTGATTCAGAGATGAAAATGGGTGGGTCATACTGACCTTAAACTGTGGCCTTTTTCTTTCTTTATGTCTGCTTCTTAAAGCAAATCTCTCTATGTACTGCATTTAATTTATTGCTTTTTTAAATTTTGCTACTTTTGTTAGCATTTTTGTTTAATAAAAAACTTTAAGTTAATTCCTAAATTTGACAAACAGAAATATAAATTGTGGTCAACTTAAACGTGGTTAAATTGGTTAAGCCAATACATTTGACAAAAAAAAAAAAAATTAGAGACTCAAATCATCCCTCACATTTTCATATATTTTAGACTACCTCTACCCAACAAATCAACCAAGCCTAACTGATCACGACATCTTAGTGATATTGATTGAATTTGAGAGAAGAAAGTAACAAGACGACTGTGTTTAATAAGTTAATGTTAATAAACGAGTCAAGAAGAGAGCAAAGCACGTAGATTGTGCGAAGAAATTATATCGCCTTAATGTTAATAAATGAGTAAAAAAGAGAGCGAAACAAGTAGATTAAGCAAATAAATCAATCAACGCAATACATCACCTTGTACTCTCGTCTTTTAATCAGATAAGCTCTCCCTATGACCAAATGAGAAACTTTTACTGCACCACACGATTCTTTCTAAAGCGCTCTCTCAAGCGTTTCTATTCTTATTAACGTAAGGAAAGGTATTTCATTTCAGATATATATGGATTAAAATAGAGTAATGTTGATCATACTTGCTCATTCCCACCTTGTAATCAAGTCATATGTGTCATGGACCAAAAGATTAGAGATACTTAATTAGGTACCTTCAAAAATGTTGCCAACCTACTATATGAATTCATCTATACAAGTATTATCAACTTAAACCAATCCTAATGTGAAATAGATTATTTTAGAGTTGAAGTTGAGTTTTTGAATTAAAGGTTAGAAAATAGAACTAGTGAAAAGCAAAGCCCCAAGCATCATCAATCAAATCCTCAATAAGTGCCTTTTTTTTTTAATTTCTGATGAGGTTGTGAAAATGGTGAAGCTTTGTCTCCAAGATCCTATGCATGGAGTCCCCACCTTTCCTCTTACAAAGTGTCTTCACCTCCACTGCTTATAAAAGATCATATTATACACTAAGTCCTTTTTTTTCTCACAATATATAATAGTGTTATTTTCTTACTTTATCATTAATTAATTCAAAGAAGGTGAAATATCATTTTGGTTATGTAATTTAAGTTTTTTTTTTTTATCCAACCATATTTGAGAAAGGTGGATCCAAACTTGTAATCTAATGATTATTAAATTATACATGATATTGTTAGAATTAAGATTTTGTTGACATTCTTATTTTCTTCATATTTTTATTTTTATTATTATTATTTCTTTTATGTTTGTGACTGTCCAAATTACCTTATGCTTGCCTCGTATTATCAACGGATATACTATCTAACCTTATAACATTTGAAACTCATCACTTCTAATTCCACAATTTCCTCTTGATCAATAAGGCCACTGGTGGATTTTTAATTTCTTTATTTTATCTTTTATTTGCATTTTAAAATTAATAATGTTATTGAACTAATTTTGACCAATATTAACTTAAAATTTATTATAGAAACTCATTTAAGTTATTTTAATAACAATCTCAAACTAATTTTGAAAGTTCAAGTAACAAACTGAAAGTACATGTAACCAAAATGGTATTTTTGAAAGATTATAGGTTTTTAGTTTGCCACAGTTTAAACACTTGAAATGTATTTACAAATTCACCTATCATTTACTACATTGTAACGTTTAAGATTATAGGGAATTAAGTCATCTATTTCTTCATTGTAGGTTGAAATTTCAAATTCTCACGTACTCTGAATTAATTTAATATTGTACTCTGAATTATTAATTTTGGGGAGTGGAAAAATAAAGTAAAGATTTTTTTTTTTGGCACAATAAATGAGCACTTACCTTAAAAGTCCAAGCGAATTACTATTTGTTATGTGTATAGTGTGGTTTGATAAGTGAACACAATTGCTCTAAGTAGATGATAAGGCAACAGAGTACAATTTATGGTATAATGTATGACTTAATAAAGAGGTTTAAGTTGTCAAAAAAAAAAAAAAAGTATCTTTAAATAAGTCTCGAAACCTCCAACTTTATATTGCTTTACTAAAACTAAAATTAATTACATGATTTAGATACTTTAATTTTGTTCATAATATTTAAATCTAAGATGATTTTTCCTCTCTTACAAGAAGGACGCTTTCAAAATGATGATGAATAAAGTCAAATATTTTACAATCAAAATCTTGACTAATTATCTAAATGGTCGATCTTACATTTAAAAACATTTTGAAAAAAAAAAAATGTAGAAAATGTTACATATATTAACTTGAAGTATCTTTATATATATGTGTGTCTGTATATATGTATGTATGTATGTATGTATATATATATATATATATATATATATATATATAGTCTTGAAGTGTTTATTTTGATTTAAAAAAAAAAAAAAAGACTTGAAATGTTTATGATTGAGATGAATTTGACATAATGATATATGAAACCAATAATTAAGGTTTGATTGCAAAAAGAGACATACTTTAGACAACCAATTTACAATGGCAATATATTATTGTGATAAAAAAAAATGATAGTGATATAAAGATTCTTCCTTTTTTATTGTCAATTTGGAGAAGGATAGATATAGACTAGAGATGAGATATAAAGGCATTTGGAGGAGAAACCTTTTTGACAAAATTTGCAACCATTCTTACACTCCAAGCTTCATAAAGATATTGGAACATATCACTACATTTTAATTAGCAAAACCTTTATCTAGTTGATTGTTAGGATGAATAATGAAATAAACCTTTAGCTAATTAAATTTTTGCTATTTTTTTTTTAAGGAATTAAAATTTTTAGATATAAGTATTTTTTGTCGACCTAACTCAATTAACATAAGTATTTATTCACAGTTATAATGGTTATAGATTTGAATTTCGAATTGAGAATTTTAGTATTGAATTTGAATTTTTTTCCTCCTTAATTTACCATTAATAAATTGTGAGAAAGAGCTAAACCTTCTAATTTTTTATTAACCTTTCGTATATATATATAATACATGAAACATGAAATCTAAAAAGATCTCCAAACAAAATTAGATAAAAAAATTAAAAGGTTAAAATTAATTCACTAAAAGAAAAGATGGAAGAAATAATTCTAATAATTTTACAACTGCAATAATTTTACACTTGCAGTCTTGATTCTAAAGAGAATTAAAAGGTTACCAATACTTTTGTGTTTAATACAACTGCAATAATTTTACACTTGCACTTCCAGTCTTGATTAGATTCATCTATATATATAATTTCATTTACAGTTGAAAATGGATAGCCACAAATGTATGGAGACAAAAGCTCTCAAATATATTTATGTGGAGAAAAAAGATTACAGCACGTTCAAACCCTTTTCAGTTTTTTTTTTTTTGAAAACCGAGAAATCGGAGCTTCACTCCCCTATACTCGGGACACCACTGGTTCATCCCTAAACTGTGGTACTGAGATACTTCGAAGGGTATTCTAGTTTAAGGACTTTCCAGTGGTCTCGAATCTTTTAAGAAAACGTGCTTTAAAGTTCTTGCTCTCAACTACTGGACTGCCTCTTGGGGCGAACCCTTTTCAGTTTTTAGATTTTGAAAAAAATCATCTCCTTCAAAATTAAAGGTTGAAAAAAAATGTATAAGAAAAATTAAAGTAAATAAACACCAAGTGGGTTATTCCAAGTGGATGAAATGTTTGATTTTTTTTAGTTAAAATACTATTTTAGTGAGAGTGTTACTGTTTGTTTCATTTTGATCAGTTTCATTAAATTTTAAAATTGATCTATTTTGTAGATTATTCTGTTAGTTTTTATTTTAAAAATTATTTACTTTATATTAATTTTTTATTTATAAACGTGGGTTCATATTGTTTATCAACCATATCAATGTATTTACATGACCATTGGTGGTGGATTTGAATACCCTTTCTTCAATTATAGTTGAATTCTTTTTTTTTAAATCAATAATATTTGAATGTTAGATTTTGAATCTATGACATTTTGATTATTAGATTAATACTATTTCATTATAACTGTGCTTCTTTTAGGATTGCTGAACAAATTTTGAAAATAAACCAGACTTCTATGACTAAAATAAAACCAATAGTAAAGTATAAGATCATAATTGCATTTAAATTATATTATTATTATTATTATTATTATTATTATTATTATTATTTTTTGAATTGATGAAAGATGGGAACAGAAACTGATTAAAGAAAGTGTACGGTAAAAGGATAGGGATCTGCAGAAATGTATTCTTTTCATTAATGTTTTTTCTCTCTTTTGAAAGCTTCAAGAACCATTTTTCAACTTTTCTTTTTACCGCTATGTACTTTCTTTCTTTATTTACTTTTGAAAAGATTCTTGTTTAACTCACCAACATTTTTAAATTTTCTATTTAATCTTTTTGAATGAGAGTATCTCTTCATTTGAAATTTTAATCAACATATCTATAAAAGTTTCAACTTTTTCAATATTTTAAATTAAAAACTCGCAATTCTATAATTTTGATTTAATTTTAATTTAGTAAAGTTTAAATTTACTCTATAATATATAATTTAGTCAAATTTCGAAACTTGTCTACGTCCGTCATATCGACTTTTTTATTTTTTCAAATAGCCATTTTTTTAGATAATTAGATTAGTTGACTGCATTAAGGTCAAAAAGTAAAAAATCTACCTAAAAAAGTAAGTAAAAAAATCAAATGAAAAAAAAATTACAATTTTGGGGAATTGTGAAAATTGATCTAATATCAATTACAATAAATTGTAAATTGGCTTTAAAAAATTAATGAACTTTAAATAAAAACAATATCTACTAAGTATGTTCATAAACTAAAAAATTATAAGCTCAAATTCAAAAGATTAATTTAAAAAAATTGACATTTTCTTCATCATAGACAATTAATTTATGAATTCAAATTCAATAGATTAAATTTAAAAATTGATATTTTCTTAATCCTAGACAAATTAGAACTGTATCCATATTAATCCGTACCAAATAATTTAACATTTTTTACATATCAATAACAATGGAAAGTAAGAACTTCGAACTCGTACCTTTTGAATAATTTTTTATTTTTTCTTTATATACATAAATTATCACTAAAAACCATTAACCTCAAGTTAATAGTTTATTAGATGATCGTCCAAGATCTGAATCTCCCAACTATTGTTAAACTAAATTAGTAATAATATTAACTCCACAAAACAATGCAGACGCCATGAAAGTAATTTGGAAGGAAAATGCATAATGTTTGAATAAACTTTATCTATGAACTTCCAATTTGATGTTGAATATATTTATTATAGCATATACATTTTTATAAAAATCTATCTTTTATCATAATGAATTAAAATTGAATCTCGCATCATTAAGACCATCAATCTTCAGATTCTATTAAAATCTAAAATTATGAAATAGAAAGCGTACATAAGCATATTAAAGTTTCAAAATTTAGAAGACCTCTACATAATTGAAAATAAATACATCAGAGAGAACGAAGAAATGGGAAAAACAATGAGCACATGCACATTCGAATTCCAACTTCATAAATAGAAATTCATTCACAGAAACAACCATTTGAATCCAATTAACGGATTATAGGTTCAAATTGAAAACAATCTTTCCAAATTGATCAACAAAACAAACCATTAAATTTTGTAAAAATGGTACTTATTTTTTACATCATTACTTTACAATAACTTGCATTTAAATTCATAACTAAATTTCAAAAACAAAAAA
Source organism: Sechiopsis laciniata (assembly GCA_037833695.1). Lineage (NCBI taxonomy): Eukaryota > Viridiplantae > Streptophyta > Magnoliopsida > Cucurbitales > Cucurbitaceae > Sechiopsis > Sechiopsis laciniata. Next base: position 5,435,537 of record JBBMKA010000020.1, on the reverse strand, counting down.
ACCAAAGGTCTAGAGGTCGAAGAGAACTAAGAAGTGATTTGTTCATGGCGAGTGCCTACCTAAAAATTAGTCGGACAATATGTCGCACAAACTAATCCAGACAATTACGAATATCAACTAATTTTTGTAGTTTTTAACACTTAGACTAGGAGTCTTTTTTCAGAACTTCTCTCACCTATACTCAGGATCCGATTAGGCTAGGTTTTGGAAAACATATAAAAGAATAGAACACAAGAAAATCCACAAGGCTTAATTTTCAAAAACTAAATAGATATCATAGATACCTTTGTTGTTCCATACTTCCAATCAAGAGCCAGTAGGTATATGAAAAAATATATATATGATATTATTATGACACAAGATACTCTATATAAACATTTCCATAGACAAAATCAAGAAGCTGCCGAGAGACTAAATAAACTTATCTAGGCTGTGACTGCCCCACCCCATGTGTTATCTCCACCACATTACTTGCCCAAACTCTATAAACATGCTTTCCCCAAACCTACCCTCGAGTCCTTTAATCTTTTAAACTGTCGGGGAGGTTTGAGACGGCACATGAATATCGCTTTGCAAAGACAACAATTTTATAAGGACCAACTAGCAAACAAAAGAAGAAGAAAAAGAACATCAGCATGCACAATTGAAAACAGAATCACCAAAACACTTAGCTTTCGTGGCGATCCTTTTCACGCCAGTTTCATGGTGAAAGAACTTTGTGCTGGAAGAGGATATGTGGATTCTGTCCATTACGTTGATTTTTGGAGCCTCCAGTATTGCCTTTGGTAAGGACAATGCCCATTGCATTCCCCAGATGGACAATGGTCTCATATATATGAGCGATCTGTAGTGCCCATCTGTCGACCATGCCTCTGGAGTCTGGAACCAGTACCTGTAACCAGTAGAGAAGGAATTAACATGAAAGGATTGAAAAGATTTCACAGATAAATGGATGCACGCTACATAGAATCAGAGAGGAAATAGAAATCAGCAATCGAATACGGAACTCAAATTCGCCGTATAACACAAATAGGGTTTTCAAGAGCATATTCAATTGATTATGATTGGTCAAGAGAGTCCTTAACTAATTAAGAGGTCAAAATCTATGGCTGCCACCTACCTAAAAAATAATTTCCTACGACCTTGATATCCAAATGTTGTAGAGTCATCTAGTCTATCCCATAACAATGGCCCCAGACTGTGACAAAATAAATGCATAAATAATCAATCAAGAATTTAGAGTTTTGAATACTCTAACCCTACATGTTAAACTCTCTAAGAAAGGAAGTAGAATCATGAGTTTGATGAACATATATGTACCAGAACAACATAAGGTGCGCGGGAACTCATGTGATTGGTTGTCAAATGCCTCCAGAGATATATATATATTGAAAATTTGAGGGCAGGGTATGGATTTCTACTGCATATGGAATTGATCTTATATGGTTCCTTTCA
>JBBMKA010000020.1:5356451-5381949 GCA_037833695.1 Sechiopsis laciniata | reverse complement strand
CAGGTAATCCAAACTAGAGTACACGATTAAAGTGGAAAGCTTACGTCTCGTTTGATAACCATTTTGTTTTTAGTTTTTAGTTTTTGAAATTTAAGTCTATAACAACTATCTTACCATATATTTTTTCTTACTCAGACACCTAGCTTTTTAGAAATTAAATCAAAATTTGGAGGAAAAAAGTAGCTTCTAAAACCTTGATTTTGTTTTTGAAATTTGGTTAGCATTTACATACTTTCGTAAGGAAATATGGTTATATCATCATTGTTGGAAATTTGAATAAATTAAGTTTGAATTTCAAAAACTAAAAACTAAAAACAAAAAACTAAATGGTTATCAAATGAGACCTCATTTTGGTATATTAGTTTTTAAAAACTTTTTTCCAATACCAGCGATACAAAGGAAATGGAAATGGAAATTGTATTTTGTTGTTCCACTTGTTTTCTTTTATTTTTTTCCGATTGGTCAGACATAACTATTGGTATATTACCTGTTATTTTCTTAATATAACTTGGTTTAAATATGTGTATGGATTAAAATTAGTATGTACAAGATATAAATTAGAATACAAAAATAAAGGACGTCTTTTTGGACAGTTTTTTTGTTAATGCTCTTTATATTTATCGTTGGTTAGACACATTTCAGGCATTATGCTTGTTTTGTTATGCAATAATGTCAAATCAGCTTTGAGGCTATTGTCCTCTAAGAGCTACGGGTTTGGACACTCACAAATATAAGAAAATCATGTCAACCAACTTTGTTTAAAAGTGATTTTCATATGATTATCTTAAACTCGAATTTTACACTTTTAATTGCAATTTAAAATTGATTAAGAAGATGCATCAGTTGCTCTATCAATCCCTCACCACCATAACTAAAACTTTTGATACCATTTGGTTTTATGAAGTCCTGTTTATTCCAATTCTGTCTTCATTGTTTCCTGCTTCATTGTTTTCTGATTGAACACTATCTGTTGTACTGATTGAAAACTCTTTTAATATTTAGAGGCCGATCGTGACAAATTGGGACGATCAGATGGAAAATTTGCCAAGTATCTCTGGAAAATATTTGACGTTTATTTCTCTTACCACAGGAATGCATATGAGACTACAGGTGAGGCTATTGAATAAATAGGTCCAGAATGAGCCAGTCTCTGCAGACTGCACATTGATTGAATAATAACTATTTTTGCTTCTAATATGTTTGTAGGAGTTTACCTCCATGATCCAGCAACCGTGCTAGCAGCTGTCGATCCCTCGCTTTTCACGTACACAGAGGGTGTAGTTCGAGTCCAGACGACAGGAATCACAAGAGGACTTACAATTTTCTATAACAATCAAAAAAGGTAAATAAATGTCGTTAGAGTTGGCTATTTCCCCAACTTACTCTTACTTTTCAAATGCTTGGTCCTTCCAAAGTTTTCAGCAATGTATAGTAGGTAATTGGTTAATTTGGAACAAACCAGGTTTGGTGAAGTGAGTGAATGGTGTGATAAACCGACGGTGAAGGTGGCGGTCAGTGTCGACGCTCCAGCCACTGTGAAATTGGTTATGGATCGACTTCTCAACTCGTAGAGTATATAAGTGGTCCATTTCATATTCAGGAATGTTTTGTGTTTATGAATCAAGATGAGACGGGTTTTGTTTCATTGTCTATGCAACAATTAAAGCTGTCTCATAAATAAAATAAATGTAAGTTTGCTAACACCATTCCGAATGGATCTTATTCAATCTTTTTTTTTCTTGTGTTATGGATGATATCTCTTCTGTTGCAGAAATTAATTTTATGGAGAAGTGATTTCTAGCTAAGTTTTAATGAAGTGTTTTCTTGCTTGTATTAAAAAATCTCAAAAATAATAATTAATAATAAAATATAGAGAAAATTGCACAAACCATCAATAAACTGTGAGAGTTATGACAATTTACAAAAGCTTTTAATTTGATCAATCCTAATACAACTCCTAAATTTTGATAACTGTTGCTGATTCCTTCAGAATTAAAAACTAAAACACATTTCTTCGACAATCAAACAACATGTCCTATTAAACGATTCAGAGGCTAACAAGAACATAGCTTTAGTGACATCTTCTACCATCCCGTAATCAAGAAGTTATATGTTTGAATCTCTTTACCTCAAATATTGTTGAATAAAAGAAATAAAGTGAAAAAGGCTTCGTGAATTTCAACTGTCTAGAAGATTGCCATTAATTTTAGTTAAAGCTTTTGCTCACAAGTCTAAAAGATTCGTCTTTTTTTTTTTTTTGGAAAAGTTACCATTTTAGTCCCTAGATTTATAATCTAGTTTTTTATTTGGTTCATATATTTTAAAATTGAACATTTTTACCTCTAATAGCCCAATAATATTCGCTTTTAGTCATTGTGTATTTTTTTTAGTTTATTTTTATACTTACATTCACAAGACTAAAATAATCACTTCAAATTAGTTTAGTTATTATTTTAATCAATATAATTACTCCATCAATATATTGTAATATAAAATTAATTAAGTCAATATTACGATATGTAACCAATAATTTTGTTATCTCAATCAAGGACTCAAACTGAAGATTATTGAAATATCAAGACTAAATAGAAATATAGCAACTAAATAGAAACATGCGCATTTTCCCCTTTTCCTTATAAATACATTTGAGGGATATTTTACATTTTTTTTACCTTTTCCTTGTAAATACATTTGAGGGATATTTAACTTTTTCTACACCGGAATTGAATGATTGCTGCGACCTAATGGTGAAGGATGCATATCAAATTACAAGCCCTTTTTGGATAACAATGTAAAAAATATTGTTGACCAAGAAAAGCCCTAACATTCTCCAAAACATAGCCTTATTTATTTATTTTCATCCATACTCAAAGAAGCACATTTTTAAGAAACCACCGTTAAAATTTCTCACTTTATTTAATAACTCAACATGGCAACACTAGTTAAATTTTCTTCATAATACCCTAAAATAAAATTTGCCCACAAAATACAAAGAGGAACCAGTTAAGTGCTTGCCTTTTTGAAGTTTTCATACTTGTTCTTGATGGCTTCCCAGAAAGCAGGTATTGCAATGTCATCAGGAACTTCCTTGAAAGAGGGCAGATAATTTACATCCACAATCACATGATCACCACTGTTGTTTTCAACCTGAAATTTCCATCCAAATCTTAAATGCCTCAAAAACCATACCTTCCAACTGAACCTAAGACCATTTTTTTTTTTTATCTGTTAGTGTCTGTATCAATTTACACGCACTTTATTCTTACAGTACCACCTGACCTTACAACATTTAACTATCAAAAAAATCTTTAGGAAATTAATTCCTAAGTAGGTAGCCACTATAGATTAAATCCATAACCTCTTAGATCCCAAGTCCAACCCTCGAGGGTTGAACCTAGGATCCAATGCCTCTGGATACTATAGATATGTAAAGCTTTCACGTGAATATATTCTTTTTGTTTCAATTTCTATAAGAAAATAGGAATATTGGATGCAAGGGACGAAAACATGAAAAAATAGCGACAGAAATTGACAGATCCGACCAGCAACTTCATTGATTAGATGAACATGAAACACAAACAACCTCTCTTCCATAGAGCAGAAGAATAAATAAATAAATGCGGAAAGAAATAAGTATGAACAAGGAGGAGAGGAAGAATTACTTACAACGACATCAAATCCGAAAATGGAAAGATCAAGTGCCCTCCTAAGCCAATTAGCAGAATTTTGGACTAATTCAAAATTGAGGTCCTTTTTCTTTGTGCCTTCTAAATGCTGCTGGCTTTCACTGGCAATTGGCAGAGATTTTAAGCTGTGCATAAAGCCATAATGTTATGTGCTATTCTCTCCATTATGCTAAGCAATCAAAGGAAAGTAGTCAGTAAAAAGTGCCACCTGTCAAAGACTAATGCTCCAGCACCTTGGTTTAGTTTGACCAATGTACTTATGTCTGGTGTAGATTTCTTAACTGCATAGAAAATCTTTTCACCTAGTACATAAAATTTGTAGAGAGTTGATGAATGATCCACGTATTCCTGCAGTTTCAGCACATCCAATTTAACAGTAAAGAATCAATGAACCCTAAAAAATATCAAGTTTTTTTTTTTTTTTTTGATATCCTTGACTGTCCGGGCCAAATTGCGCGCACCTCGACTAATATCAATGAACATACCACCTGACCCTAAAACATTTGGATGTCAAGGAAGCTTATAAAAAATTAATTCCTAGATAGGTGGTCACCATGGATTGAACTCATAATCTCTTAGCACCCCAAGACCCTCTTGACCACTAGGCCACTCCATGATGGTTAAAAAATATCAAGTTTTGGAAATGCTAGCCAGCAGGCCGATGAAAGTTGAATGGCTACTTGTAAAAGATCTCGAGAGATTTCTCACCTGCATAATTGCTGGAAGAGGAACATCCAAGTTCTTGAGATCTTCAACTTTAAAGACGATTGCCTGTTAAATAAGAGATGTCAACAAAATCTGCTAAGTGAACGATTGGTTAGAATATTTTTTACACTGAGATTGGCTTATAGGGTATGAAAAGTAGCCTACTTTGATGGTTATCCAATTCACCCATATGTCCTTTAGCAACAAAAATAAAATCAGGAGCATCAATTTCAAATCTTATCAATTTAGGCAACCATTCATGGTGTGATGCAAGATACCAGTTCACAAGGCACATCTTCTGATAGCACAGTATGAGAAATAAAATTAATAAATAAAAATAGATGAAAACAAATATAATCAATACCATTTTGTGAGCATCAGAAACTCCACAAGCAACTTGTGGCTTCACTATGCAGGGAAGAGATAGTTTAGCTTCAGATAAGTTTTGCACCAAGTTAGCCTCATTAAAATTATCAACCTGCATAGTTGGGCACCAGCACTCATATAAGTTTATTAGGATGAAACTCCACATAACATAGGGAAGGACAAAACAAACAGTTCATTTTGCATTTACTTGGAAATTACAAGTTAACAGACCTACTAGGGTAAGATTTTTTTAAATCTTCCTCTAAGTATCTATCATCTTCCTATTCTAAGAAAACAAGTGACTGAAATATGAAACTACAAAATTTCATGCGTGTCTCAACTACTTCATGTAGTTCAAATATTTCCATGCTTTAATGGTAAATGTAAAATCATAAAACAAGAACCACGTGAAGAATGACCCAGACATTTTATTTTGTCTTCTGATAGAAAACAAAGAATCGTAAATATTTGATTAACATCCTCAGGCCCTCCAAGTAAAAGAGAAACATGAGAAGAATAAGACCTTGAGAAAATGAGGACCCCTGATTATACAGCCTTCAGATTTGAGAGCCTCCAGCTTGAGAAGAATTTTTTGAATTTCTAACCTATCCACTACAGGTCTTATATTATTAAGTGGGTCAATTATGCATAAATCTGGATGAGCTTCAATATACCTGTGCAAGCACAAAAATTTAGCATTACTAAAAATGAATTTCTGGATAAGGAGTTGTTAGGTGTGGGAGGGGATCATAGTACGTTACAAAGAGTAGATTAGTCGTGAACAGAATTTTTTGCTAGTCGGAGTTTGTTACTGCTTCGAAATTGTATTAAAAGTACAAAATCTACTGTAATATTGCCTCACCTTCATCCTCTCCCACTATACAAACTACAAACTCTTTGACTAGTGACCACTATACCTCAGTATCCTAATGATATTCTTAACATTACACCACTCAAAACACTATTTGTCCACCATGTGCGGTTGAACAATAGTTTCTACAAACAAAGATTACAAACAATTGTCGATGGAGAGAAAATTTACAGGATTTTTTTCCTCGTTTATTCCCTTCATTATATTTTATTTTGTTTTGTTTTTCCTTTTTATGAAAAATCGAACTTTCATTAAAAAAATTAAAAGAATACACAGGAACGAAATACAAAAAGGGCCTTCAATGCAATGCTAGAAATCTCAATAACTGGCTATCCCCCAATCCATCATCCTTCCAAGAAAACCACTAAATAGTATTAAAAAAAAGGGATGAATTAAATGCCAAGAGTGTAACATCAGTGCAAACTTAGCACCCAGTCAACAGATCTTAACCACAGCATTCCAGAATTGTTCTGTGACATCACAATCTCATATAAAATAGAAGTACCATAATTCCCATAAACATGGTTTCTTTTATTGCAGGAGATTCGAACTCATGATCTCTTGGACATAGGTTACCTTAATCTAGAATCTTAAAGTTACCTTCGCAATTCCTGCATTCTACTGGAGTAAGTAATTTGGTTAGAGAGATCCAAAGAGTTGCTAAGCTCAACATGTACAATTTCATCGGTTGCTTTATGGAGAATCACGTCAACCTCAGGTAATTGAGATGATAAAGGGAGTTCAAACGTCAGGGGCATGAAAATCAACCCCTTGTCGGTGGGATATAGAGGGAAGGCACCCCTCTGAAACATTTGGAGCAATGTATAAATTTCAAACGGAGAAGATACAAATAAACATAAATGTGCAGAAAGAAAGGAATTAGCAAAGTACTAAAATTAGTAAATTACAGATATGAGACCTAAATGGGATCAATCATATTGTTTTAAAGCCAGACAATTGCCCTCACTTCTAAGAAGAATGCTTTTTTATAAGAATGCTCACCTTCGCAAAATCGAGTTCACGTGAAGGCTTCATTGTAGAACCAACTACAAGGAGGCTATGGTCAACTGCCTGCTAGCAATGTGAATTGTAAGGGCCTTTAAGAGATGTAGGATACCGGATTCTATGACAAAATAAAAACACAAGTTCTACAAAATGATAAAAACAATGTGTAATTATTAAATACTATCCAAGGCAAACACATTAACTTGATACACATTAACAACATAGCTGAAACAAAAATTTCCTTCAGCAATATGATAGGCAAGATTCAAGATGCACGTGTTTGCCAGAACATTCTTCCGCACAGGCATAAAAAAGGAGTTCAAAATATCCAGAAAGAAGAAGGTGGAAATAAGGATTTAGGGCGGCAGTAAAACAATTTATTATTAAGAGTACCAGTAAAATAATTTGTCAAAACAACTCTTTATGGTAGTGCATATGAATTGTAAGCCTCACGAGATTGATATATAAAACATAATGTGTGAGGAAAATGAAAATGTATTCTGCATTATCCGGTTCTGAAATTTTTCCATAAATGGTAGTCTTCTTTGGTAGGAAAAAGGACCAGAGACCAATTAAAGTACAAATAAGGAAAGAAAAAATAAATAATTACAATAATCACTTAATTATCACATGATCAAGAACATCAAGTATGGAGTTGAATTAAGATCAAATTTGTTAAACAATGGAGGCAATTGAATAATTAACTCCTCACGTTTAAAGGATAATGTGGTTATAATAACCCATTTTCTTAATGGGAAAGAACATTAAATTATCTGAACCAAAGCACGGGAGAGGAAATACCTTCCTATTTAAGCGACAGATACTCAAAGGCAACTCTTCTAGCTTGTTAATACAAATCGTGCCCAAATTTTCGCATGCACTGTCATCTTGAGCATCTGAAAGCCAAGTACCCGTGTCATGCACATCACATTGAAGTTATTATTTAAAAGTCTTGTTCAAGGATACCTCAAATGGAAAAAAAGAAAAATAAAAAAAATATATATATTTTTTATATCCGTGACTGTCCAGACCAGCTTACGCACACCTCGACTAATGTCACGAGACATACCGCCTGACCCTACAACATTTGGATGTCAAGAAAACTCGTAAGAAATTAATTTTTAAGTAGGTGGCCACCATGTAAAAAAGAAATAATAATAATAAATTCTCCCTGCTCATTTTCTTTTATTGCGTAAACATGCAGCAGCTACGAAAAAATCCAATAAATTATAGGATATGTCAAGGTTAACAGTAAAGTTTAAACTGCAGATAAAACCCTTTTTTATTAAGAAATACAAGCAGAATTTTGTGTCACCGGATAATTGATATACATGGGTTGGGTTAAGGAATTTATTTGGATCAACCCAATGTTTCAAGTTGGAGTCAACCCTATGTGTTTGAGCAACTCAATCCAACCCAACTCATATATTTTCAAGTTGGGTTGGGTTGGATTGGATCATCGGATGGTTGTTTGTGTTGTCAATTTAAATATATATTTGTTATTTATTTTCAATTTTTATAGAAATAAACATAATAACTTGAATAACGTCTATTAACAATTCAACTTCAATTTATATACTCTAAAGACTTAAAAAATATTGTAAAAAATTTTGGAGGATAAAAGGTCCAAAAATAATAATTAATTAAAATAAATATATGCATATATAATTATGTTATAGATAAAAAAATATTCTTTTAATTTAATTATAAATTCATGTAAGCTCGGATAAACACAAATTAATTTTATATCAACCCAGTCCCAACCATAAATTTCATTCACTTGTACCCAAACCAACCCAACCCAAATAAGTTCGTAACTCAACCCACCCCAACCTGTCAAATTGGGTTGGGTTATTTGTCGGGTTTTTTAAACACCCATACCCGGTATTTCTTTATCAGGTGGGTATTCTGGGTTAAAATCATACCCAATCTGATCCAAGATTCATTTTGTTTCACCCTCTCTCCCTTGCATATTTAATGTTTCACCCACTCTCCCTTTCCTATAAATAGCCAAATTTTTGGGTTGGTCCAAAAATGTCCCTAAACCCAACCCATGTACACTCTACACAATATAGATGGAAAATACACTCAAATTGGGAAAATATCTCAACAACCAGCAGAGTTCTTCACATGAACAAGGAAAAGGAAATACAAAATGGAGTAGAAAATGAACAAACAGCACTACAGGTGAATTCGAGAGAACCAAAATCAATGTCTGTGGCTGTGGCTAACAGATAAACTCAAAAAAGAAAGAAACCATGAATCTTGAATAAAAAAAATGTAATTGTACTTACTCAAAACAGTAACGAGCCATCCATGATCAATTAGTTGATTGATATCATCCTTCCTCTCACTTGAAATAACATACAAGATAGAGTTGCGAATGTCTTCCCAGGATAGTATGATTACATTAAAATCATCTTCTGTCAAAGATGCATTCAAGGAGAAGCAATCGATTGAGTGAGACTCTGCTTTCTTTTTAATAATATCCTATAACAAGATGATATTTATGTTAGTTATGTATAGTAACAAGGTTTGCACACAGCATGCTAGGATAGTAATTTTCGACATCAAAAAATCAAATGATTATCAAAGAAAGCAGCTTATTTTAAATTATATCTATGCTTTGCAACAATTTCTTAAATCATATCATATCAACCTATCGTATCATTAACCTCTTCTGACATAAACTCATAGTATGCATGGGGATGGTGTATCCAAAGAGAGTAAAATGAAAGCCACCTTACAATCTGAAAAGTCCAGCCTCGAAGAAATTCCCTGCCAAAATGAAAACCAGTGCCCAGGTCAAGATTAAAATGGCATCAGTAATAACAGAATTTTAAACAGCAAAAAGCTGATCAAAATAAATTTACTCTAATCAATGATGAAATATCCCCTAAAATTGATTGGAAAAGAATAGATGGTACACAACCCAACACCAACCAACTCAAATTAGGAAACAAAGGCATGGATAAATCAGAATGCACCACAAAATAACGTGGAATGGAACCTAGTGAATAACTGACAGGTAAGCTTACAAATCTAAATTGACATCTCATGGTCAGTAAACATCTCCATACAGGAGAATTTGTTGGACTGATTAAGGCCATCCTCGAACTAAGTACTTTTTCGTTTCGAGGAAGAAACAATTTCATTGAGTATATGAAATGAATAAGCAAATCATCATAGATTTAAGTACCGTAACACACCTTTGCTCCTTAGCTTGCCACTAAACTTGACGAATCGCAAAGTGCCCCAATCATCCAACACTCTTTTCTAACTTTTGATTTCAGGCAAAATTCTCAGTTAAACCTGGGAAGCTATGTTTTTCCATGCCTGTAAAATCTGACCTATATTCATAAGGTTGAAGTACGAAAATAATATGGGATATTACCTAATGGACATTGTTTTATGCTCTGTCTTAAAATATTTTCAGCCGTCTTCTTGTAAGAGTTGCTACTGTTGTCTGCTTAGCCATCTTCTTGGGTTTCAGAAGTTTTTCTCGTTTTCAAGACTGTCTTATTCTTGCTCTTTGTTTCAAGTCAGATTTTATGTTCTCCTTTGGTTTTTTCTTTGGCTAGTTCGCAACAGCTTTTGGTTTTCATTGCTTGGTCCCCTTTACTCAGCTTCAATTTCATTGGCAAGCTTCCCTAAGAAATTTGATTAGTTCTATGTTTCATTTGTTTTATTTTACTTGTTGGATTTTCTCTTTTGGGTTATACTTGTTTCTTTTTTTTGGATAAAAATCTGGCCTTTCATTCGAATAAATGAAAAAAAACACGGGCATACGAAGAAAAAAAACCCACAACAAAAAGGGAAGATGGGAGCCTACAAAAATGGCTTACAGTCCAGCAAAATCTGACTTAACGAATACTTAAAAAAATAACTTAGTTATCGAAGTTTAGAGAGAATCATTGAATCTAATGAGGGACCACAAAACATACCTTCTCTGGAAATATTCTATTGTTTTGATTCTTAGCAACACTTCTACAAAGAATTTAACTCCAAGGACCCATCACAAAGGGCATCCTTTTCAACGCCCTATCCAAAGTATTCATCTTCGCGTGCAAGGCCAGCCAGATAAATTAGTTCACCTTCTTCAGGATTTTTACCTTAAGATTCTAAGAACCGAGGCAAACACAGAGCTTCCCATCATTAACTCAGGGGAGGGGCTAACAAGATAGGAAGTACTAATTGTTTCTTTGTTTCGCCTCCCTTTGGGGGTTTGTATCCCTTGAATTTTTCTTCCTTTTCATTATATCAATAAGAAGTTGTTTAAGACTACCTATTGGATATCAAAAGTGCTACCTCCCATTGTCCTCGACTTCCTTGTCAATTTAGAGCTCCTCCCTTCACAAGAAGGTCGGGAAACTCATGTTAAGAAGAGATAAACTGGCCACATTTTCCCCAATGTGACCTTGCGTAGTTTAGTTACAAACTACTAGAAGGTCAAAGGCACACATTCCCAACTCCCAAGTCATTTTAACTATGAAATAGTAGAAATAACTTCTGAGAACCGACTTCGAGCTCTTACGACCCTCTTTGGCCAATAAATCTAGTTCCATGAAAAAGGAAAATGGAGAACGATATCCCCCTAGAGAAAACCAGTGAATGATCACTTAAAGGAGTATGAGCCAAATTACTCAAAGCAAGCTACCTACACTTAACTGAGGAAGCGTTGCATCAACAACATTAACTCAATTGAGAGACAAACAAAGTGTCTTGAAGAACTAAAAGGGGATGAGTTCAATCCACGATGACTACTTAACTAAAAATCATCCAAATGTTGTAGGGTGAGGTGATATATTCCGCGATAGCACAAGCTTACCTGGACAGTTACAATATATAATAAAAAAAAAAAATTAAAAAAAGCCCCCTTAAAGGTGACAAAGCGCTTTCAACAAGTGAAGCACCTAGCATGAAATGCAACGACTATTCAAATGCTCGATTCCGAAAGAACCCCCAACATGCACCTAGATTAGATCAACGTGCTGGCATCAAATCAGGGAATTGATCAGAAAACAACAACTGTTGATGTTATCAATTCAATGTCAAAATTTCTACAAGGGCGGGGCAATCAATCATCCACATACTGAGATTAAAAAGAAAATGTGGAAAAAATACCGTTCGAAACATCGAGTAGCGGAGGTAACGGAGGAGAGGATCGGCAGCGGGTCGTAGCGAGTGATTGGGATTGTCGCCATTAGAATTGAGAAAAAGTACGGAATCATCGAGCACTACTCCCTTCACCGCTCGCCCAGCCATGATTGAGAGAGAAGAGAATCGCAATCAAATTAGATTCGGATGAGTTCAGTTCATCGCCGATTCATCCATGTTCGCGCAGTTTTGCATTGTGGACACAACATTCGGGCTCGTGACTGCAGGTGGCATTCTGTCTCTGTTATAAAATAAGGTTCCGTTTTTGTATTGATTTTCAAATAAAAATTGAATTTTTTTTTTTTTTTTTTATCAGTGACCGTCTGTTCTAATTTGCGTTCATCTCGACTAATATCACGTGATATATCATTTAACCCTACAACAATTATATGTCAGGAAAATTCGTAGGTAACCCCATGATTGTCATCATGGATTGAACATATAATTTCTTAGCACCTCAACATTCTTTTGACCACTAAATTACTGTATGTTGGTTGAACCAATTTGAAGATGGATTCTTTTCAGCTTAAAAAAAATAGAATTTAACAATATTTGGTATTTAAATCTGTAATCAACTATGTTATGTGTAATACATGATACTATTCATTTTAACAATTTTTCTATTTTCTATTGTACCCCTAGTAATGACCTTAGGGAGGATCACATAGATATTATAGTTGTTGGTGCAATGTAATTTAAAGGTATTGTATCGTGAGAGGTATAACACTACCTAAAGGATGTCAACTAACTTTTAGTAGCGTTTTTTTTTTTTTTTTACTTAACTAACACGCACAATATCATAGTTTATTTAGGTAGGGATAAGGGTAATTAGTCATGTGTGTTAATGTTGCATGCAAGATTTGTGAAGTATAAGAAATGTTTGAATCAATTTATGCATAACTGATGTATTTATGTTTCAAATATGACAGACAGCCTCCACCCTTAAGTGGGGTTGATTACAAAGTATTTTTATTACTCATTCATGTTATTCTAATCTATTTTCAGGTGGTAGGTGAACTTGAAAGTAATGATGGTCTAAAAAAAACTTCGCTTGGTTATAGGGCACTTGACTAGTGTTTTTAGAATTTGGTCTTCTCTAGTTTTATGATTTACTTCAAAGAATGTTGTTATTTCTATCACTTTAAATTGAGTTTGATTGAAAATATTGAGCTCAAATATAACATTCAATTTATGAAAATGTTAATTTTATTACTTTTTATGAGTTTTGTCCTCTTTGAAAATTTGGGTCTTGACGATTAGTATCATAACAATAAATTTTTTATCTGGTAGACTCATGCTACAAGTATTTAAGGGAATTGAAACTTGAATTAACATCAAACACTTTATTAATTTAAAACTAAAATTAACCCAAATGATGGTTACTTATTTAGTTTATATTTTTTATCAAGATTACAGAAAGAATTCAAGTCACCTCTATCATTATCATAAATTTGTTGGTGCATTCAAGTTTATTTGAATTCATATCATCTTAATCATAAATACATAATAATTTATGTCCTTAAACTACGCTCTCATTCGCCAAGGCCATTTAGAATTGAAATCCATACAAATTCATTTCAAAACAGAACCTACAAACCTTGAAACCAAACAGAGGATCAATCCTTGAAACCAAATTTGGCTTCCCATAAACCCCACTTTGTTGTCGTTGGATTCCAATCTTGTTTAGTAAATCTTCAACACAATCATCTTCTGACTCTACAAACTAAGCTTTCCACTTTCTTTAATTAATTTTTTCACGAAATTACATTTTAGTCTCAATGTTGAATGAAGTTAACACGTGAAAGGGTGGCAAAGCAACACTTGCTTGGCTACACTTCTTCCTAAACTATTTTTGTTCCTTTACATAGAAACTTTGGAAAGTCGATTGAGAAGTATCAAAGGAAACTCTTTCAAGCTTCTTCCTTCGTACCTCTACTGAAGCTTTTAATACAAAGTTTACCTCGTAATAGAATAGGTTACTAAGGAAAACGGTTGCTTCGTTGCATGGATTTTCAAGCATTTCTATTCCCATAGAAGGCTATTACTGAAATGATTGGTAGCGTGTTTATTATTCGATGATAATTCAGTTCAACATCACGTTCACGAGTTCAATCTTGAAAATCAATATTTGATTCACATTTACTTGAGAGCAATAGTACCCTCTATATAGGGTTTGTGGTCCCCCTCCAACAATTTGTACTAAAAAAGTCAAAAGGCTATGTCAACTGGCGTGCTTTGCTTTTCATGAACACTGATTAAAGCAATCCATCTCCATTGTCCATAACACCCTTCACAAATTCATCAATGACAACAATGTCTTCTCATATATATAAAATTGTCAAATGTATTATAAGAACTATTCATTGTACACCCCAATGCCATATATGAATAAACTGAAAACCCTTTCAAATAAATCAATCAGAAAAAGAATGACAATTGTGTATTGTCGATTGAAATTGACTAATTCATACTTCCATAACTTCCTTTTTCTTACCTATTTGCCAAGGCTGAAAGGCATTGCAAAAAAGAATCTGCAATTAGTTTGTCCACAATGAGATTGAGATCCATTCTGGCAAAGTATCGTGTGATAATCAAAATTCAATCCTTTCAAATCTTGGAAAGATGAGACTCATTTCCAAGCAACAGAGTCAATTTCATCTCGAGCGGACTTGTAAAGCTCAAGCCGTTTAGCTATGGTTGTTCTTCTTTCCATCAGTGCTGGATCTTCATCCAACATAGCACTAAGTCGTTCCTTCTGCAATGATCCAATGGCAGGTTTATAAACCAAACTTTTCAATGCAACAATAACTTTTTTGGATCAGAAACAATTTCATTATAAGTATAAATAACAAAAGCGGACTACAAAAGGGATCTCCAGCTATTTATACGGGTATCATAACTATAATCATAAAATAAGGGAGATTGTTTACAGCAAGAAATTACAACAATAGTTAAATTCTCCATGAACCGGTTGCGAGTAGTTTCAGATTTTTACGAGAAAACCTTGTGTTTTTAATGTATCAACTAGGGACCAACAAAAGATTGCCTTCTTTTCAAGTCAAAATAGTAATGCAAAGGAAAACAAAACGCATAAACTAATTGCAGCAGCTTGCATTTTTTTCAGAAAGCTTACCTCCCTTTTTCCAACTTGAACATAAAAGTGGTTCAGTAGAGATCTCTTGGCCTCTCGAACTTGACAGTAAACGACGGCCTTTGGAATTGAATTTTTCAGAGTCTCGCAAACCATCCCGATGTAAGAACTCACATTTGAACCTAAAACGATTGGGAAGTTCAGTGATTATGGTGGCTTGGTGCTTTAGTTTATCAACAACAAGCTTCAGTGTTAGACTTGATGAATCGAAAATTAAAATGATATGGAAAAACATATGTATGTATAGAAACGCATATGCGCAGGTGCGTGTGAATCTATATAACACAAAGTATTGAGCGCCCAATAATGTTTATGCACAAGTAGAAATCATACCGATCCTTCTAAAATGATTATCAGTGTAACGGTCTGCATTTGGCCCTGCTGGAGGAGGATTAGGAGTTTGAGTTTTTTCTGGTTCTGTATGCAGCTTCCGGAAAAACTCGACTGTAAGGTAGCTAGACTCCATATCGACCAACCGTAGAACTGATTTTCGGCTTTCATCACGGAATTTCTCCAATGCCTCTGTTGCAGCTGCTGCAATGTCAGATTGAAGTGTCGGAAATCTTTTCAATTCCTGAAATTTATGTGAATCAAAAGTTAACTCATAAATTAGAATATGTTTCTCCCACATATGGTATTAACGAATGTGAAATTCCAAAAATTCTCCCTCCTGCCAAGACCGGACATTACCATATAGATATAAATATATCTCGAGGAAAAATATTTGGCTTTCTACAACTAAATTAAATTCCTTCCCTACCATGTGATGTCTGACCTTTAATAGTCCATAAATATTAACTCCAAATAGAAATTCACTTATTCACAAAGAACAGCTCTCCCAATAAGAATTCCCCTAAACCCTATTGTAGAACACGTGTTTGATTAAAGAAAAAGACATATGTTAGAATCTCACAATTGTCACACATTGAAAATGTGAGGAGTCCTATAAGTATTCATAAGAGCTATGAGTTACTAATTTCCAATTGGTTTTGAGGTAAAACCCCATATTCTCTAATATGGTATCAGAGCTCATAAAGTCCGAACGGGTATCGGTCCAATAAAAATGAAATTGAAATCCGATTTAAGATTGATTAGCCCAAAAGAGGCACTATCTTGAAGGAGCATGTTAGGATCTTACAATTGTCACACATTGAAAAAGTGAGGAGTCCTACAAACATTCATAAGAGATATGAGTTACTCTCCTCATTGCCAATTGATTTTGAGGTGGAACCCCATATTCTCTAATAGTATATGTATACCTCTGTTTCAGCTATAGATTTCCGGACAAGTTCTTTCAATACAAAATGTACCTGCATAGAAATAGAAGACTATTAGCTGCTTTGATCTTGAAACAAGCTAGGACAACTGGAAAGCACTCTCTTTACAGAAAAAGAAAAAACAAATTAATTTAGTAACGGGAATATATAGTGCACGCTTCCACTAGAATGCATCTTCTTAGTCTATCTATAGCATGCATAGACGTTTAGATAAGAAAATTGATACAAGACATCTTAAGTCCCTGTAAGAAGTTTTTTTTTCAAAACAAAAAAGAAGTCCTAGTAAGAACAAAGAAAGCATAGTATCAAGAAAAAGAAAATGCGCCAACTGCATGTGATAATTGAAGCCTTTTTTTTATATTTGTGACTGTCCTGGTCAGCTTGCGCGCACCTCAACTATTGTTACGAGACATATCGCCAAACCCTACTATATTTGGATGTCAAGGAAACCCGTAAGAAATCAATTCCTAGGTAGAAAACCACCATGGATTGAACACTTCACCTCTTAGTTTGCCAGAACCCTCTTGACCACTAGGTCACTTCATGATGATTATAATTGAAGCTCAAATGAATCTAAACTTAAACTATTTGTTAAATTACTTTTTAAATTACCACTCAACTCAAAAGTTTAAGTTGATGGGTTATGGTAAATTTTATACTATATCAATACTTAAAACGTATGCTTAGAAAATGTGTAAAAAACCTGACAAGCGAAAATCAAACTAATTGGAGAAGAAAGGACAATGATTCAAAAACATGACCTCGTACTTTAATACCATGATAAATTTCTATTCAACTCAAAACTTAAGTTCATATTAATAAAATGGCATTGATACTTTTTTTCATATTAAAAGCAACCAACATATCAAAGAAATTTAGGTTGAATTTAATAATATATGCAACTGACATTATTAGATAGGGATTGGATAAGAATATTACAGCATCAACGGAAGCTTCAGCCGGACCCTTGAAATAGCTGATTGAACTATCGATAAGCCTTCTGTATCCTTGTTCTGGAGCAATTAAATGAGGCTGGTAGCCATCAGCTTCACTCACAACTTTTTGAACATTTTTTAAAGAAAGATGACGATCAAATGGTAATTTCTTCAGGGCAGCAGGTAGTTGATGGTCAAAAACTCCATATATTCTATCTCCACCAGGCCGCCTGTAGCATACATTCATGACAGGCCATGTAAATATACATTATCAATTGGAAAAAAGAAGTTAATCTGCCTATTGTAGAAAAAAATCACTATACAATTCGCTTGGATTATATTTCAATCAATTCAAAATTTTCTCCTGTTGGTCACACAATGTTGATGGTCAAAGACTCCATATATTCTATCTCCAGCCCATATCCATCTTCGCCCCTGTTGAACCAAACCCGACACCCCTTCAAATCTCCTATCCGATTGGGACAACCTCTTCCACCCACACTGACTCTTTGGCCCCACCCGATTATGACCACAAGAAGACCTTCCCTTTTGGTTTGACCTTGTCATGCATCCCTCATCCTGTACTGAACCGATCATCAATTGGTTGAGAACCATGGGCCTTGGCATTGCCCTTTTATCCAGCAAACAAGCTACAAGGAAAGAAAGAAATGCGAAGGCAATAAGGATGTTTGCAATTTGCTTTCTTCCTTTAACTGCATCCTATTTCAGAGAAAGTTGAATTGGGTGGGCCGAACAACCCTTTATGAAATTCCTCTCATTGAATGTAAAAGGTTTAGGAGGTATGGAGAAGGGATCTATGGTGAAAGGCACCATTTTAAAGCCCAACCCCACAACGTTCGTTCTCCAAGAGACTAAAACTCCAGTCAGTGATTGTTTCTTTATGGAGTACCCGTGATGTTGCACCTCTCTCGATTCTAATGGTGCATCAGATGACATTCTTATCATGTGGAATGAGCCCGCTTTCAGGGTCCCAAACATACAACTCTTGTTCTTTGGAGTATTTGCTTGTATTTGCCGGTTTATCCTATAGTTTTTGCTATTTTTATTGTTTGCTTATGTAGTTGCCATATTCTTTCCCCTTTTCTCTTAATCACCATTTTCTCTTCTTATCTATATTCTATGTAATTCTTTCATATGTCAATGAAATGATTTGTTTCCTTTCAATGTAATGAAAATATCAGGAAACCAAGATATAATATTCCTAAAGAGGAACTTCATAGATTGCTACTTTCTCTAGCATAAATTTATGCTAGGGACAGAACTTCACCAGCATAGTTCTTCAACAATCCACAAAAATTATGTTCGCTTTATTATGACTTTGGTTCAGACAAAAAAGCAAAGTACTAATCTGCATAACTTTCTAGTGTTAAGGAGTTTAAAGAGGTCAAAATATTACCCTCCATCCAGATGCTCTTTGAATACACGGTCAAATGCACGACACATTTCTAAAATAGTATACAGTTGTGCCTGCATAAGAAAAGATGAATGGAGGGTTGCGATGGATGCAGGGTAGTGATAATTTTATTACGTAATTTGGAATATGGTATTTACATAGGCTAGTGCATTACCCCTGAGTCTACTGCTATGGGTCTGCCAATTCGGTCCAACTCGGCATTCAGTTCGTCAATTGTCTTATTTATCATGGCAATGATGCTTGGTATCCGCTGCCTGATAACCCTCTCCAAGTGCTGAAAATAAGAACATAACATATGAAACACATGCGCCTGCACCAAAGTGCTAGAACATTCCTAATTGTGAAAACTAAAATTTAATGAAGATTAACAATAACAAGACAGGACATAAAAAATTAAAAGAAAGACCTGAGACAAAAGTTTGGCAAGATATTCTGAGCCCATCTTATGGGCTAGATGTCCATACTCAGGGCTTGTTTCAAAATATTCACGCTCCTTTTTACGAGCATACATCATGTCAACATTCTTATTGATATCAGCTTGTGAACGATTTACAATCCCAACCCAGGGATGTTGCAACCTATATGATCTTCCTTCAAGAACCTGCAATATCCATTAAAGAGCCTTTTAGGTTTTAACAATTTTTTATTGCCAGGTACGCATGGTAACTAATCCACAAGCCATTAGGTCAAAAAAATTAAAACAGTCAAATATTGGGAAATTTTTTTGACAAATACTGAATGTTGTTAATCTTATTCCAATTCATTTTTGTCGTCATGCGGAATGTCAAAAACAGATTTGAGTTCCACAAATTACCAAAAGATGGTTATCCTTGTTATATCGTTATTTATAAAAAAAAATTGTTACACGGTTAATTTATACACTATCAGATAACAGAATCATACATCCAGAGCATTAGTTCCCTTGTCCATCAGGTCAAGTTTTGTAACCACTCCAAATGTTCTTTCACCTAAAAAAGGAATTGAGACAAGAAGCAGATATCTTAGCCAATTTATCAAAATTTTACATATAACGTATAACTCTACACCTACTTTACAGTACTACCTGAGGGATCAACCTCCCTTGCAAGCTTAATAGCATCTGAAGTAGCAATATCTTGATTAGCAGGAGAAATCGCTAGTATAATGCAATTCGGCTACAAAAAAACCAAGAAATTAATCAATTTTCAATAGAAGATTAAACGGAAAAGCTGGAAACAAGCAAAGGGGCCTATCTCCAACCATCTATCTTCCCAAAAAAAAAACATCCCTCCCATTGTCCCCAATGCAAGAAAGAGAACTAAAGAAGAGAGGAAAGTCCTCAATTATGCCTTTCCAATGGTTTCTAGAAATATCTCAATCGTCTATGAAAAATGCATGCCATTGGGCATTGAGCCAAGGGTAACCACCAACAAATATTTCGTTCATCCTTAAAATGACAGAAAGTAGGAGTGTAGAAACAATTTCAAGTACAAGAGAAGAGAAAAGATAATCAAGGATAGCCGAGAAGGGCATAACTGTAAGTATAGGTGTCTACCAGAATTTAGATTTACATGTATAAAAAGCCAGATTTTATTCCGAATATGAAAGAACTATTTGCAAGAAAATACCTAAAAAAGAAGCATGCGACCAAATAAAGGGAGTCATCACTCAAGGCATTGACAAAAAAAGAACACCGACTTTTGGTACTAATTATTATCTATTGCATCAACGTACTAAACATTTTGGTTTAAGTGTCATTTTGGTCTTAGTACTTTAAAATTTGTTTCATTGGTTCTTGAACATTCAAATGCCCAATTTTAGTCCTTGCACTTTCAAGAAAAGCTTTAAATTGGTCCTAAGGGTATTTTTTTATTTTTCTTTAAAAAATTATTCTTCATCTATAAATTTTAGAAATGTGTTCACATTTCATCATTCTTTGTGTTAAAATTATTAAAATTATTGAATCGATTTCGATTAATGTTGACTTCAAATTTATCATACAGATGAATTTTAAACTTTTTCTAGAGTATAGAAACTAAAATTGGACATTTGAAAATTCAAAGACCAAAATGAACTAAAATTGACCAAACAATTCTAATTCCAAAGCCAAAAGAAAAATAATACATCATTAAAGAAATGCATTTAAAGTTTTTATCAAGCTTGATCAGGAGAATCCTTACTTTCTCTACATAAGAGCGGACCATGTTTTCAATATCTTCAACAATTGACTCAGATTGTCCTTCTGCAAAAGGAAAAAAATATATTTAAAAAATGTTTAACAATAAACCTTTTTTTTTTTTTTTTTTTGATTAAAAAAAATTCAATATGATATTTTCAAACAAATTACCTACAGCAACCTTTGTCAACCCAGGAAGATCTATGAGAGTTAAGTTTACAACTGCAAGAAAGACATGTCACTTTAAATCACAGAAGAGGCAAAGAAAAACTCATCGTCAACAATGAAAAGAAACAGACAGCATAAGAACCCAAAATTCTGATGAAACAAGTTAATAGGTGTCTGATAATAGTAAGATAAAATTGGAAGCATTATTACTTTTAAAAATTACGAAGAATTTGTAAAATAAGCAAAGAAATGATTCCCTACTTTACCAAATATCAAGTTTCGCTCAGGTGAGAACAAGATGTCTTAAAGAAACACAATGGTAATACAAGGATATGAAAGGTTGAGTATAAAATCTAGAATCTTCTGATCTCCTAGCATTTCGGACTTCAAAAGGCCATGGGCTCAAATCGAAGACTTGAAGCCAAGTTGGAGTGTAAGTAATGTGAAAAAAGGATTTGATTATTTAATTTACAGATGCATTATATGGTCTTGTCCAAGTAAGGAAAAAATGGTAATAGAAGACCATCAGGTCTAAAATCATCCAATTCAAAGGATAGAAATTGATGAAATATGTTAGTATTTGGATAAATTACAGAAGTCTTTGAAAAGGATTTGCCAGTTACAAACTGAAGCAATTCTGGACGAACACTCTTCGAAATATCTAAGAGTACCATTAAACACAATTTCTTTTTTTTTTTTTGGATAAGAAACCTTTCATTGATATATGAAATCACAATATAAGATATAGTCTATTACAAAATATTAGATTGGAAGATCATATGATAGCTCTCCAATGATTAATAAGACAATCAAAGCTATAATAATGAAAGTGAGGGTCAAGTTTACACCAAGATATGACATGGAGTGTGACGGTGTCAAAAAAACGGCTATATGTTGTTGATGAATCCTGAAAAATCCTCTTGTTTCATTCATTCCATAGCGTCCAGTAGAATGCTCTAATAAAATGCTCCCATAGTAATTTCTTTTCATGATCAAAAGGGTGGCCCAAAATAGCATATATAATAAGGGATTGGTTATCTCTGGGAAGGATCAAATTTCTATTAAACATAATTTCTATTGATTTCTTTCCAAATTTCTACACCTAATTCTGTTAATATCTACCGCTACATGGTTGGAGGGAATTGAAACACTTAATATGAACGAGTCCTTGCTTAATAATACAGTTGAATAGAGCCAATCACGTATAGATACAACCAATCCCTTGTTGTTTAATACACCCTCAGTTTAGTGTTAGTTTAGGTAGCTAAGTGTCAACATTCAATTTGTCTAAATCTTAGAGCATATATGACAGATCTCAGATTTCAGTTTGTACTATTAGAAACTTATGCGTCAATTTGAGAATGTACGTTTAAAGCTTAAACACTTCTTCATAAAACAAAAAATTATTTCTTCCCCTGAACCATGTGAGTCATACAGTAAGACATTTGCCAAGTGCTTCCGAAGTATCAGTGCCTACTTAAACTATAACAATGGTAAATAATATTATTCAACCTGCTGATTCCATAGTTCAAGAATTATATCATCTTATTTACCGTTTGGAGAGTATATACTCAAATGAATTGGAATGTTTGAGATTTGCTTTGACTTCCCAGTTATCCGATCAGTCTCATCTGATATTTCTTTACGCACAGAAGCTGCATATGAGAAAAATGGACACTTTGATTGAGTAAAACATTCCTGGTTGTAACATGATTACATATTCAAATCTTATGAAGGAAACGAAGCAAGTCATAAGATAATATCAGAGAGAAAATATGTTAAAGAATAAACACAATCATATGATTATACTTTATCATTCTAGGACCTAGACTAAAGCATGCCACAAAGTTTCTTTTACAAACACAGTCGAAGAATTTTAATGCTGGATCATCTCTTAGCCACACTTTCTGTTCTTCTATGGTTATGCAATTAGCTTGTGCAGAATGTACTAAAGAGTTAAATTCCCAAGATTGTAGTGAGCAAGAGAATTCATAGATTTTGATATAAGAACAAGTAGACCAAATTTAGACGTAGATTTTGATATTTAATCATAAATATGCACAGAAATAGATCTTACTTCCATGAGACTATTTTACAGACACCAAATGGAAATTTAGATCCGACATGAATAAAATCACAAAATACACAACTCTACCAAACCTTATTCCCAGAATGGAATGCTTGAATATTTGAAGAGGATCGAGAGTAAAAATATCAAAAGTTAAAGCTTTCAGACGTACACTAACCAATGAATAAAAGAAATACTTGTCAGAAGAATAAAATGAAGGAAATACCAAACTCAGCGAACTTCTTCTTTGGAGCATGTAGAAACTCTGCATATTCAGATCGTCCTTCTTCTGTCTTATGAAGTTGCAACACCAATGGTCTTCGCGTAACAATTCCTATCAATAAGGAAGATAAATCAGAGATGAAAGAAACTATTCTTCATCAATCGTCATTATACAAACACGGTTCTTGATTTATCTAAAATGCACATCCTTGAGTATGGATGTACCCCAACATACTTTTGATTATTCCATGAGTAATTACCGCTAAAATACTAAACAGACTGTAGCTTACAAGTTCAACTCAATAAATTAGGAAATGAAAGAAATTAAAATTCGAATTCCTCTTAATTAAGCTAAAATGAACATACTCGACAATGAAATGCAAGTACATCATAAGTATAATGAAATCCAGCACTATCACACATCTACCAATCCCTCTCAAGTCACGCAGATTAACAAAAAGGGAGAGAACATGAAAAAGTATTGCAGATCAATTTCAACAAAAAAAAAAAAAAAGGAGAACAGATCTACGAGATTTACCGGATCCACGAGGAAGAAAATCTCTACCGACGATGCTTTCGAGCACTGAAGACTTACCGGAACTCTAATTTCCAAATGAACACAAACCGATCAGATACAGAAAACAGCTACAAAAGCGTAAAGGAAAGCACGTTAGGAGAATACAAAACCTGTCCTCCGACGACGGCGACGGACGGAAGGGCTTCCCAGAGAGACATTCCCTCGCCGCCATAATCTCCCAAGACAGTGCAGGCTCGCTGGATTCGGTTGACTAAACCGATCAAGCTCTCCATCGTAGCCATTGGGAGATGGAAATGCGGCGAAGATCTGAGATTCTTGTGAGGGAGAAGGAGATTACAAGCTAGGGTTTCGTCGGATGTGGATCGATCGAGATCTGAGATCGGAGAATGGTTGGATCAATGGCGGTTTAGGTTGGGAGATCAAATCAGAGAGGGTGGAAAAAATGGAAGGAAATAGGACGAAATAAATAGAGAAATAATTAATAAACAGCAAAAACGGTCGCAGAAATCAAAGATTTTTGGTTTGGTTTGAATGAATGAATTTTATTCGGGTAATTATTTGGAGCCAAAATATAAGACCGCGTTGGGATCGTTGAATTTTTTGCTTCAATGTGTACATAACATTTTAAATTAATGAGGTTAAGATATTAATTCAGCTCTGATTTGATAATCAAGATTCTAGGAAGATATTTAGATGAAAATGTAGTCCGAAGAGTTATTTTGAATATTAAAAAAATTGAAATTTTTGTAATGATTGGTTAGGATATAGATTTTCATAAACTAATTACAATAAAAAATTCGTTTGGATGTAAATTTTTAGATGAGTTATAAACAATAACTTGTTTGGTTGAAGATTTGAAATGATGAATTATTTTGAGTACTTAAAAATTAATGATTATAAATGAATAGTTTAAAATGAGTTGATTTGCCTAATTAGAAATGAATGATTAAAAGCTAGTGGTTAGAAATGAAGAGTTATTTTGGCTAGTAAGAATTTAATGTTAAAAATTATGAGTTGTTTTGAGTTATAATAATAGCTCATTTGAATGTGGTTTTTTTAAGAATGACTATTAAATCCTCTTTAAAATTAAAAAACAAACACCCAAATGTTAAATCCTTACGGTTTTATTGAATATTAAATCAAAGAAATCGTTGTTGTAATAATAAGTGATTTGAATGTAGATTTTTTTTAGAGAAATTGCAAGTAATAACTCAATTGTATATAAATTTATGTTTAGGAATAAGTAGTTATTTTTAATAATTATAATAAATGAGTTTTTTTTTTTTTGTGAAACAATTACAATAAATGGTTTGGATATAGTTTTTTAAAAAATTATACATACTGATTACACTCATATAAATACTCATTTGTAATAGCTTAAATTCAAAGATTAAAAAAGTATTTTTCTTAATCAAAATTTATCAAATTTAAATGAAAAAGAAAATAAAATTTCAATATAAAATAATACTTAATTTATTTTTTAATACATATTGAAGTGAGACAAATACCGATTTTTGAGATCGAATACGTGACGCAGTGTGTTGAATTCATTTACGACTAAACGATCAAAATAATACTTATTCAATAAGTAAAAAATCTATTCATCCATAAATATTACATTAAAATCTATTCAAATATCCCTAATTATAAGGTATGAATCCAACCAATTAAACCCTCATGCTAAAAAAATCCAATTATGGTAGTAAATTATGAGAAATCAAATCGTCTCAAAACTTACCATTTTGGTTCGTTTATGTGA